>CAMZMU010000044.1:9752588-9918223 GCA_947311845.1 Poa pratensis | reverse complement strand
GGGCTGAGGGCGAACCTTGAGAAGTGCTCGGCGCATCTCATCTGCTTGGAGAGCCTGAGGCGGCGTTGGTGGCTCAAGAGTTGCACTGTCCGCTGCTGCCGTTCTCGCTTGCGCTACCTGGGGCTCCCGCTCTGCCTCAGGAAGCTGACGGCTGCACAGCTCCAGTATAATTGTTTGTCGGAGAATGACTCCCACGAAACAGGGATAGTCAAGCTCACGAAGAGAGTTCGTGTAAGGGGCTGAACACGTTGGTCAAACAACCCTCAACCTGCACGGCGACGGTGCTCGTCGAGCAAGCGGAGGGACATCACGACAGAGATGAACACCAGCCCGTACCCAGGTTCACGGCCCTCGTGTGGAGGTAATACCGCTACTCCTGCTTGTCTGTATTGCACTGCTTGTAGAGGTTACAGTACAATGAGCTTGCCGAGGGCTCTCTTTTGGCAATGGTGATACAAGGAAGGGAAGCAATGGTCTTCTTCTTCCTTGCGCGTAAGTGGCTATGCTGGAATGAGAATGCGATCCCTTGCTACGGTGCACCTTGTCCTCCTTTTATAGGCGCCCCGTGCTCCCTCCTTGCACTCGCACTGTGGTAGGGCTGTCACGTGGCGCAGAAGGTGGAGCGCGGTGCATCGCAGCCCGGTGTCCATGGACGCGGTCCATGAGCGTAAAGCTGACTCCTGTAGCAGAGTACCCACCGTCCATGCAGGACGGCCAGCTGGGGCCGCAGAGGAACGTGGGGGTGCCCACGGTGACGTTGGCCTTGGAGCGTAGCGCCGGCCGGTCCCCTTATCACCAAAGAGGAAATCCTTGTAGTCCGGAGCGGGTGGCACAGCTTTATTGACCCCTTTAATCACCAAAATGGCAACTGCGGCGTCGTCGTCACCGCGCGCAGGGGCGCGCGTCACTCTGCGGCCGCTGCAGAGCCCATGTGCGCTCTGCAGAGGTTGCTTTGCAGCGAAGCGATCTCCACGAGGGCTTGGACGCCCTGTAGAGAATTCGGCGTTGACCTCTCCCCAGGGGAGATTTCCTTGAAGAGGGGGCAGCAGTGGATATGGCCTCCGCAGGCCTCTGCTGCCTCAAAGCCCTCGCGAGGCAATCGCCTCACGAGGCTCTCCAAGCCGTAGGCTTGGTCCTTAGCGAAAATTCGCCATCAAGTGTCGAGGGCCGTATAGGACAGGCCCAGCACACCCTGGATTTCACTGGGCCGACAGTAGCCCCCGGGCCCATGATGGGCACGATGTAGTCCAATGGACGCAGGCGAATCGTCATGGGCCCAAAGTGTCCGGCCGGCCTGAGACACGTGCAGGGCAGTTACGCCGCGACGACACGTTCTCCTCGGAGATGATGGGCGTAGTGGGGGGTCCCACCACGTCTCGGTAACTGCTCTGAGGGGAATAAAGCCTGCAGCGCCGGTTCAGGCAGCAGTTACTGCATCATTTGCGCGCCCGTCTCCTTGCTCTTGACGCCTGCGCTCCTGTGTCTCCGCGCTCCTCCTCCTTCACCGAGCTCCGCCGCCCTTCTCTCTTCGACCATGGGTCCCAAGAAGGGCAAGGCGGCAATGGCGAATGTACCGGCCGAGGCGCAGCAGGAGGACGAGCTCGCGCCGGCGCTGGTGGGGACTCGCATCCACACTGCGAGGCGCTGGACAAGATCCGGCTGATGGCCGCAGGCAAGAACAACGAGCACGGCGCCACCGTTCTCAAGGCGGCGCGATTCGGCAAGCTCGCGGCGGGGCTGTATCCCATCTTCTTCCCGACCATTTTCGCTGGTTTGGTGCCGCCATTTTCTCCTTTCCTGGAGGAGGTCTGGCCTTCTATCAGATCCAACTCCTGCATCTGCACCCCAACTCCATCTTGATCCTCGCCATCTTCGCATATCTTTGCGAGGCGTATTTGGGGGTGATGCCTTCCGTGGCCTTCTTCCGGAGCTTCTATGCGCTCCGCTCCACGGCGCCTGGCGAGCGGTCTGGTTGTGTGTCCTTCCGCATCGCGGATGGGATGGGAGGTATCTACATCCCCATGTCCTGGGACGGCGACAAACCCGTCACACGGGTGACGAAGAAGGTGGACGATTTCCGCCAGCGGTGGTTCCTCGTGGACGCCAAGACGCAGAATTCCTTCTTCGACGTCCCTGAGGCGCCGCCCTGAAGAACTCGAATTGGTCGAGTGCACCCTTCAGAGCCCGAAGATTGCGGACTTGGTCGCACGCATGAAGCTCGTCCGCGACGCTGGCCTCACGGGGCAGATGGTTGCTGAAGACTTCGTGAGGCGCCGTATCGCCCCTCTCCAGAAGCACACAAAGCCGATGTGGATGTATTCAGGCCCGGCGGACGCAATGCGGCTGCACTGCAGCTCCCACCTTCCTGAAGTCGTAGCTTCCATAATGGGCATCCTCTTCACCGCCCCGGAGGTTCCTGTGCCGCGCAGTGAGCTCGCGAAGCCACTCCATCAGATTACCCCGAAGAAGCGCCTCGCGATCCTGGAGCTGATGCCGGAGTTCACCCCTCAGGGCCTGGCTGGGGAGGAGAAGAAGGAGGACGCGGCGCCCGTGGTGGAAGAGGACTGGGCCTCGGAGTCACCCGCCGCATCTGACGAGATCTGGGCGCACCTGTGGAGGGGCGAATCCCTCGGCAGGGGAGGCGAGCTCTTCGAAACCTGCTCCTCCAGAGGGAGATGTTCTGGAAATTTCGTCCAGCGGGGACGAGGATTTCCTTGTGGCCCCTTCGCGCCAGGTCGCGGAGGGGGAGGAAGACAGTGATGAGGAGGCCGTAGCGGGACGCTGCGATCCCCGCTCCAAGGCTTTTCACGACAGGGCCGCCAAGAGCCCAGTGGGCACCCCTCTCAAGAGGAAAGCTGAGGCTGCTCCTGAGGGGCCCGGCTCTGGAGCTGCTTCGTCGAGGTCGTGGCGGTCATCCACTACGATGTGGGTCGACTCACGCGCCAAGTCATCTGGGTAAGCGTTGGCCCCTGTTTTGCATCTTTCGAGAGTTTTCTTGCTCTCCTATTGATGGCCTTCCTGTTTGTTTGTTAGGGATCTTGTGACGGCAAAACGCCGGAGGCTCCGCAAGGCTGCGGAGGTCCGGGGCCTGGCCTCGGCAACCGTCGAGGAGCCTGTGGAGCCCTCAGCTGAAGAGGTTGCTAAGCCCGTAGTGACCGAGGCCTCGGAGCCGGTGGCGGAGGAGGCCACGAAGCCTGTGGCGGAGGAAGACGTAGGGCATGTGGTGGTTACGCCTCTGGCCGGAGCAGCTACTTCGTCTTCTACCGCGGAGGCGCGCCCCGAGGAGGAGGCGGTGGTGCGCACACCGACACCACCACGTCCCGTCACTCCACCAGAGCGGCAAGAGGAGGTCGCCGCGGAGGAAACGGGGAGCGGCTCGCCGGCGAAGGGAGGCGCTGACGTTGAGATGGGGGAGAGGATTACTCCGCCGCCCCAAGGCACCGACGCCGCGATGGAGGAAAATGTCCCTCCGCCGCCCCCGCCTAACGCAGATGCTGAGGGGGCGGCGGCTTCTTCTGGGATCGCAGCGGGCTCGGCGGCGGCGGACCCCACGGTGGCTGGGCAATCTTCCCCTGCCCCTGAAGCTCGAGAGGAGGCGCCGGTTGAAAACGACGGTGCTGGAGCCCATGGCCCCAATGGCGGAGAGGGCTCGCACAGCCCCCAGGCCGAGGTTGACGCGGGCCCAAGCTTGGAGGTTCCCACCCTCGAAACTAGTGCGCACGAGGGAGCCTCCATGTCTCGTGGGAGTTCCCGGGCTCTGGTCCTGGGTGGCACGAGCTGGAGCGGCGCTCGCCGCAGCTCTACCTTCCGCCTGGCGCGGGGTGCACTGGATGGGCTGGAGGCCCAACTCGCTCTCGAGGAGGCCGAGCTCGCCAGAGAGTACGACGAACTTGAGAGGGCGTGGACCCGCTTCTTCGAGGTCGTGGAGCAACGCCGCCATGACAACGAGGCCATGCAGGCGCAGCGAGAGGAGGCGCTGCGCTTCGCCAAGGAGGTCCGCGAGAGCGCGGTTCGCGAGGCTCAAGAGACCCTGGAGCCACTCCAGGCAGAGCGCCAGGCCGCTGCAGAAGATCGCGAGGCGGCCGCGGTGGAGCGCCAAGCCGCTGCCTCAGAGCGGCGACCCTCGAGACCACGCTAGCCGCTCAGCGCCAAGAGCTTGCCGACCGCGAGGGGAAATTCGCGCGGAGTCGGAGGCTACGCGGAAGTCTTTGGACCAACACCGCGTGTCCTTGGATGCCCGTGAGCAAGTACTGGCGGCGCGTGAAGCGGAGGTGCTCAAACGCGAAGAGCGGCAACTGCAGGCTGACAAGGAGCTGTCCACGCAGCGCGCGGATCTGAGGCGCGGGAGGGCAAACTGGCCGAGGCCATAGGCAAGCATGACGAGGAGGTGGCCAGCACAAAAAGCTTGTAGAGAAGTCCAAACGAAAGCTTGCCGCGAGGAAGGAAGAGGCTGAGAAGGATGCCGCCGCCAAGCAAGAAGAATATCGCTCCGCCGTCGCCGAAGAATATGCCGGGAAGCTCAGGAAGCAGAAGGACCGCTTCAAGAAGAAACGCGCGGATGACAATGCCCGCATTGTTCAACTGGAGCACCAGAACGCCAACCTGAACTCCCGGTGAGGCGCGCCAGGGACGGTCGTCGCCGCGCGGAAGAGGCTCGAACGTGATCAAGACCTCGCCTCCCTGATGGCTGATATGAGGGAGCTGGCTGCGCAGGCGGCCCTGCTGTGGAGCGTGCTGCAGAGGATGAGCACAGCGTGCAGGCGGCGCGGGTCCTGACGCAGCAGCGGGAGCGCGTGTTCAAGTCCTTGGTGACCCGGGGGAACACTCTCGCGGGGCAGCTAGGAGTGGATGCTCCTGTTGTTCCCGTCAATGGGAACGCTGACGCCGCCACATACCTCGCCTACTTCGATCAGCTCTTCTCTGTGCTCGAGGGCCCTGTGGCGGAACTTGGCGAGGTTGGTGATGAGGAGTGCCGCAAGCTCTTGACCGTGGCGATCGATCGCGTCTTCGCCAACCTCCAGCGCCTTCACCCCGGCTTCGACTTCGAGTCAGTGACCGAGCCCATCGAGGGAGATCCGGCCTGGGAGCTCTCCAACTTGGTTCGAGAAGAGTCAACGATTACGTCGACCGCTTCAAGAGGGTTGAGGCGGAGCAGGCCGCTGAGGAGGATGAAGGCGCCGAAGAAGAGAAGGCTGAAGAGGACGGCGATGGTGAACCCTCTGCCTAGGCCACTCCTGCAACAAGATGCGCTTGGCGCAATTATCTTTGTTTTAAGACTTGTTTTAATTCACGCTGGCTTGTAAGATACTTTGATCGTATGCAAACATGTGTGTGTGCCCCTCGAAGGGTCCTTTATCCCTGTTCCATGTCTTTCTTCGCTCTACGTCGTCAGGACCCATCTCTTTGCGCTATGACACCGCCGCTACGGTATGCCGGAGCGTGACTCGGCAAGGCCGGGGGGTGTTTAAGGCTTGGAGAGGTAAGGGCTCTCGAGTCGCGGTGCTCGAGGGCTCCCCTTTGACGCACAAGCAGTCCATGGAGTGTGAGAGAGAAAAAACCGCTCGAGGGGCGACAGGTGCCCGTGAGAGGGAGAAAACACTTCTGAGGAGCGCGAGCGCTAGACTTAGCTTGGTGAGACTTTGGCCTCGTAGAGGGCGTTGGCTTCCCTGATGGTGCGCTCCCTTCTAGGGGTCGGAGCGTGACTTCTCGACCTTGGGGAGGACTTCTTGTTCCCTGTATTGGTTAGAGAGGCAGACCCAAAGCAGGCACATGGTAGTAAACACCCATGCGCGCTTATAGGCTTCCTCATGGGTATCTCGCGAGGAGAGTAAGTACCAAGGTCCTTTGGTGAGGTGGCGTGTTTTGGGAGCAAGCCCATGGGCCAGAGCTCTTTGGGGAGGTAACAGGCGTGAGAGCGTGCTCACGTGCTAGAGCTCGGATCCTTTGGATTTTGCGGTGCTGTTGGGGTGCTCTTGAGGCACAGTCACCGTACTCAGCCCCCGCTCGCGAGGTGCGCATGGGGAAGAATATAGCGCGAAATGAACTAAGATGATGAAAAGTAAAACTCACCACCAAAATATTACATAGCGGCGCCTCAGCGCAATGTTTCATCGAGAAACGAATTGGTTCATTACACTTGGTGTGACCAAGATAAAGTTTTCCATGTCGAGGCATGGGGACCACATTCAGTGGCTGAGACTCTTCACGGCCTGCGGCGGCACGTAATCAGGAGAGCTCAGAGGGGCTGGCCCTCGGGAGGAGAAGCTTTTGTGAAGCTTGGAGGTGAAGTTGTGTGCTTCCCTCTAGAGACAAAAAATGTCTGGCGTGACTATGATCACGGGTAGAACTTGCGTAGATGCGCGATGTTCCATGGATTCTTGACCGGAATGCCGTCCTCCGTTTCGAGGCGTACCGCGCCAGGCCTGGCGATGTGTGAGACCCTGTAGGGGCCTTCCCACATTGGCGAGAGCTTGTGGAGACCTTCCCTGGAGAGGATTCTCCTGAGGACGAGGTCGCCTGTCTCGAGAGTGCGCGGACGTATGTGGCGGCTGTGGTAGCGTCGCAGGTCTTGCTGGTACTTGGCTGCCCTGAGGGCGGCACGGCGGCGCAACCCGTCAAGGAGCAGCAGGTCGTCGCTGTGGAGGTCTGCTTGATCGTCCTCGTTGAAGGCAAGGACCCGTGCGGATCCATGCTTGATCTCTGTGGGGAGGACTGCTTCAGCTCCATACACGAGGCAAATGGCGTCTCACCAGTGGGCTTCGTGGGGTTCGTGCGGATGGACCAGAGCACGGACGGGAGTTCGTCTATCCAGCCCTTGCCGTAGCCCTTCAGGCGATTGAAGCTTCTTGTCTTGAGGCCCTTGAGGACCTCAGCATTTGCTCGCTCGGCTTGGCCGTTGCTCTGTGGGTGAGCCACCGAGGCGAAGCAGAGCTTGGTGCCGAGGCTCTCGCAGTAGGCCCTGAAGATGCCGCTGGTGAATTGTGAGCCATTGTCGGTGATGATGCGATTAGGCACACCAAAGCGGCAGACCAGGCCTCTGATGAATTTTACTGCCGCCCTGGCCGGTATGCTGCGCACTGCTTCAACCTCTGCCCACTTGGTGAACTTGTCGACTGCCACGAAGAGGAAGCGGTAGCCCCCTTGTGATCTCGGGAAGGGTCCCAGAATGTCAAGGCCCCAGACCGCGAAAGGCCACGAGAGCGGGATGGTTTGGAGTCCCAGTGCAGGCTGATGAACTTGCTTGGCGTGGAACTGGCACGCATCGCAAGACTGGACGATGGTGGTGGCATCTTGAAGCACTTGGGGCCAGTAGAAACCGCTCCTGAAGACCTTGCCTGCCAGGGTGCGTGCAGAGGAATGGTGGCCACACTCTCCACTGTGAATGTCTCTGATCAGCATGCGGCCTTCCTCGGGGGGGACGCACTTGAGTGCAATTCCATTTGGGCGCTTGCGGTACAGGTCTCCCTCGAGGATGTAGTATGACTTGGCTTGTCGAGCCACTCGTTCTGCCTCCGCGTCTTCTTCAGGAAGGACTCCCTTCAGCAGGTAGTCTTTGAGTTCGTCAACCCAGCCTGTCTCTTGGTGCACCATAGCCAGCAGCAGACGCTCCCCTGAGGATGGACCGCAGTTGGGTGCCCCACCTATAGGAGGTGGTGGGAGTACTTCGTCTGTGCTTGCGGCTGCTGCTTCTTGTGGCTGCTTTATGGACGCCTTGGAGAGTCTCTCTTCAAACACGCCGGCCGACTGGGCCTGCCTTCGTGATGCTCGCTTGGCGATGTCATCTGCCTCTTGGTTCTCCTTTCGCGGGATGTGCATGAGCTCCATGCCCCTGAAGTGCTTCTCGAGCTTGCGGACCTCTTCAAGGTAGGCGGCCATGTGGTCGTCTTAGGCGTGTAGCTCTTGTTGGAGAAGTTAACCAGGAGCTGGGAATCACCCTTTATGAGTAAGTGCTTGACGCCAAGGGCGATTGCGGCTCTGAGCCCGGCGAGGAGGCCCTCGTACTCGGCGATGTTGTTGGAGATCTTGTCTATTGTGAAGCACAGCTGGATGGCGTAGTAGAGCTTGTCACCTTTTGGTGAGGTTAAGACAACGCCAGCCCCACCATTGCGGCAGGCGAAAGCTCCATCGAAGTGCATGGTCCAGTGGCTTGGCATTGTATCTCCCGATGACGCGGTTTCTTCTTCGCGAGGCTCTTCAGGAGTTGGGTCTGTCCACTCGGCGACGAAATCCGCCAGCGCTCTCCCTTTTATGACTCTTGTGGTGTCGAAGCGCAAGTTGAATGGCTGCAGCTCAATGTTCCATCCTGCGACGCGGTCAGTAGCGTTGGGGTTGCGCAGGATCTGCTCCAGGGGGAAGGACGTGACCACCGTGATGGGGTGACCCTGGAAGTAGTGGCGCAGCTTCCTGGAGGCGATGAGTAGCGCGAGGAGGAGCTTCTGCTGCACTGGGTACCGCTCGCGAGCATCTCGCAGTACAGTACTGACGAAGTAGACTGGATGCTCGACGAGGGTCGTTGATGGTGCGGCAGCGTCGGCTCCCTCGAGAGGCTCCTCAGGAGTTTTGGCGAGGTTTGCCTGTGGAGGAGCCTCGGCAGGTGCTCGTGGAGGGCTCGACTTGAGGCTGTGGGCCTGGCACTGGGTCTGGAGAGACTGTTCCTTCGTCGGGAGGTTCTGGACTTGGTGTGGCAGTGCTTTTCTTGGGAGAACTGGCTCTTCTCTTTCCACCACCAGGACGGCGCTAGCAGTTTGTGGAGTGGCTGCTAGGTACAGCTTCAGATGCTCGCCTGCCCTGGGGGCTACCATGACTGGTGAGCTAGCCAAGTATTTCTTCAAGTCCTTAAATGCTTCGTCAGCCTCTGGAGTCCACTTGAAGGTGCCGGATTTCTTCATGATCTTGAAAAATGGCAAGGCTCTCTCGCCGAACTTGGAGATGAAGCGGCCTAAGCTGGCCATGCATCCTGCTAGGCGCTGCATGTCCTTGAGGCGGCGAGGTGGCTGCATGTCTTCTATAGCCTTGATCTTGTCAGGGTTGCTTCTATGCCGCGGTGGGACACGAGGAACCCGAGGAGCTTGCCTGAAGGCACCCCGAAGACGCACTTGGCGGGGTTTAACTTGATGTTCACCTTGCGCAGGCTGGCGAAGGTTTCCTCGAGATCCTTCAAGAGAGTGTCTCCCTCGCGAGACTTGACCACGATGTCGTCGACATAAGCTTCTGCATTTCTTCCCATCTGAGCCCCCAAGGCGATCCTCATGAGCCTCTGGAAGGTGGCGCCGGCATTTTTCAGGCCAAAGGGCATGCAAGTGTAGCAATACACACCACAAGGGGTGAGAAATGCTGTTTTCTCCTCGTCTTCCTTGGCCATTTTGATCTGGTGGTAGCCTGAGAAGGCATCCAGGAAACAGAGGAGATCACAGCCGGCGGTGGAGTCCACAATCTGGTCTATCCTTGGCATGGGGTAAGGATCCTTGGGGCAGCCTTGTTCACGTCTGTGTAGTCGATGCAGAGCCGGCCTCCTCCATTGGGTTTTGGGACAACCACACCGTTGGAGAGCCAAGTGGGGTGGGCAACTTCTCGAATGATGTCTGCTGCTTTCAGCTTCTCTACTTCTTTGATGATGAACGCTTGCTTCTCGGGGGCTTGTTTCCGCGCTTTTTGCTTTACAGGGCGTGCGTCTGGACACACGGCTAAGTGGTGCTCGATCACCTCCCTTGGTACACCGGACATTTCTGACGGAGTCCATGCGAACATGTCAGAATTTGCCCGAAGGAAGGCGACGAGCGCGCTTTCCTATTTGGGAGGCAAGCCAGCGCCTATGGTGACGCTAGCCCCCGAGCCTCAGCCCCCGAGCCGCTGGTGCTCAGCGACACCTTCTTTGTAGATGCTTGCTCTTGAGTGAACAGTTGTTTCTTCTTCTTGGGCCTCTCGAGAGGCTCCATGTCCTCGTCAGCGGGGAATGCCATGGCAGCGGCCTTGTAGGCGATCTCGACGGCGCGCGTGGCGTCCTGTACGTGACCGCGTATGGTGATGGTGCCACCGCTGCCAGGGATCTTGACCATGTTGTAGGCGTGGTGCGTGACGGCCATGAACTTCGCGAGGGCGGGGTAGCCGAGGATGGCGTTGTAGGGCAGGCCAATGTGCGCGACGTCGAAGTCAATTAGCTCGGTGCGGTAGTTCTCCTGCGTGCCAAAAGTGACCGCGAGCCTCACTTGCCCCAGAGGCGAGATTGAGCCGCTGGTGACCCCGGTGAAGGGCCTGGAGGGCATGAGCCACTCGTAGGGCACTTGAAGCGTCTCGAAGGTCTCGACAGAGATGACGTTTAGGCCTGCACCCCCATCAATGAGCGTCTTGCCGACGGCGATGTTGTTGATGGTGGGGGTGCACACCAACGGGAGGGTGCCCACAGTCTTTGTAGACTTGGGGTGATCTTTGGCGTCGAAGGCGATGGTGTACTGGGACCACTTGAGGGGGCGGGACGTCTCGACCCCGGGAAGCGCTGCGTTGAGCTCGCGAGCGAACTGCTTGAACTGGTTGTTCGACTTGGGCGCCTGGGATCCGCCGAGGATGCATGCCATGGCACCCTTGGGGGCCTGGTAGCCTCCAGGCTCTTCGTCGGGCAGATTGTTGTTTTTCTCGGCGGCATTCGCCTGAGTTCCCTGAGGCCTCTGGAAGTTGCCCTTGCGTCCACCTTTGCGGTAACCACGGCCTCTGCCGCGGCCACCGCTGCCTTCTTCTTGCTCACGCTTCTTGCTCAGTTGCTTGAGGTCATAGCAGTTCTCTGTCGCATGGCCGCGCCTGTTGTGGTAGATGCAGAACGGGCGGTTGTCCACCTTTTTCTCGCCAGCCTCTGGAGAGTCCTCGCGAACATGCTTGGCGTCGGGTTCAGCTGCCAGGACTGCGGTAGGCTTGCGCTTTGATCTCGTCACGCCTCTTCTGGGTCTTGGATCCCTCGACAGGGTCGTCTGTCGAGCCCACCTTGACGAAGAGGAGCCCTTCTCTGCCTTGGCGCATTTGTCTGCGATGTCGAAGAGCTTCACCACGGAGGAGAGGGTATCATGGATGCCGAGCTTCTCGAGCATCCTGTGGTTGGTGACGCCCTCTCTGAAGGCCGCAATGACGTGCGAGTCCGGGATGTTCGGGATCTTGTTGCGGACTTGGCTGAAGCGCTGGATGTACCTGCGGAGGGTCTCGCCAGGCTTCTGGCGCACAGCTCGCAGGTCGTTGTAGGTGAGGGCGCGCTCGTACGTGCCCTTGAAGTTCGCAACGAACTGCTGGCAGAGCTCCTCCCACGAGTCAATGGAGTCCTCGGGAAGGTTCAGGAGCCACGACAAGGCGGAATCCTTGAGAGCGTGGGAGAACCAGTTGGCCATGACCTTGTCGTCTCCCCCCGCAGCTTGGATGGAGGTGGTGTAGAGCTGCAAGAACTCGATGGGGTTGTTCGTGCCGTCGTAGCCCTTGGGTAGGTCAGGCCTGAACTTCTGTGGCCAGACGACGCGACGCAGGTTGCGGGTGAAGGCCGCGCAACCTGTGGCGTACGAGGCGATGCCCCCTGAAGAGCACGGCGGTTCTGTCGCCCTGCTGGCCGATTTCCTCGACGATGCGCTTCTGGAGGTCCTTCTGGCGCTCCATTTCCACCCGCGCGTCTGGGGGTGTCCGCTGCACGATTTGACAATCGCGCGGCGACGACGCGTGGGATGCGCGTGCCGCGAGGCGGACCTGGCGGAGGCGGCGGCGGAGGTGCGCCATGCGCGGTGGTTCCAGCGCGTCCGGAGTTGTGGTGCACCAGAGAGCGCGACGCCGCAGGAGCAGCGCGCGGTGCCGCCGCAATGTCGACGAGGTGCTGAAGGCGGCCGAGCCAGTTGTCGTGCGCCTCAGCTGTGGGACGGTAGCGGAAGAGTTCCGCGGCCATGAGCAGCGCGGTGTTTGGGCTGGGCGCTGGACGCCCAAGAGTGGAGGCGCTGTGGCGCTGGGACGGATGCGAGGACTCAGCGTCCTCGCCGTGCCCGTGGTCGACGTCGTCGTCGAAGCGGTCGTCGTGGTTGCCGTCGTCGTCCTCGGGGTGCTCCACCCGCGGTTCAGCGGTGTTGCGCCCCGTGGCACGGCTGGCGCGGGGACGGCCGCGAGGGTTGGTGGTGTTGGCAGCGGGCTCGGTGGTTGCCCTGCCTGACGCCCGCCGGGTGGCGCGAGCTGCGCGAGTGTCCGCCATGGTGCAGAGGTCGATGAAGGTTGAAGACGCGCCTCAGCCCCCTACCTGGCGCGCCAATTGTCGGAGAATGACTCCCACGAAACAGGGATAGTCAAGCTCACGAAGAGAGTTCGTGTAAGGGGCTGAACACGTTGGTCAAACAACCCTCAACCTGCACGGCGACGGTGCTCGTCGAGCAAGCGGAGGGACATCACGACAGAGATGAACACCAGCCCGTACCCAGGTTCACGGCCCTCGTGTGGAGGTAATACCGCTACTCCTGCTTGTCTGTATTGCACTGCTTGTAGAGGTTACAGTACAATGAGCTTGCCGAGGGCTCTCTTTTGGCAATGGTGTATACAAGGAAGGGAAGCAATGGTCTTCTTCTTCCTTGCGCGTAAGTGGCTATGCTGGAATGAGAATGCGATCCCTTGCTACGGTGCACCTTGTCCTCCTTTTATAGGCGCCCCGTGCTCCCTCCTTGCACTCGCACTGTGGTAGGGCTGTCACGTGGCGCAGAAGGTGGAGCGCGGTGCATCGCAGCCCGGATGTCCATGGACGCGGTCCATGAGCGTAAAGCTGACTCCTGTAGCAGAGTACCCACCGTCCATGCAGGACGGCCAGCTGGGGCCGCAGAGGAACGTGGGGGTGCCCACGGTGACGTTGGCCTTGGAGCGTAGCGCCGGCCGGTCCCCTTATCACCAAAGAGGAAATCCTTGTAGTCCGGAGCGGGTGGCACAGCTTTATTGACCCCTTTAATCACCAAAATGGCAACTGCGGCGTCGTCGTCACCGCGCGCAGGGGCGCGCGTCACTCTGCGGCCGCTGCAGAGCCCATGTGCGCTCTGCAGAGGTTGCTTTGCAGCGAAGCGATCTCCACGAGGGCTTGGACGCCCTGTAGAGAATTCGGCGTTGACCTCTCCCCAGGGGAGATTTCCTTGAAGAGGGGGCAGCAGTGGATATGGCCTCCGCAGGCCTCTGCTGCCTCAAAGCCCTCGCGAGGCAATTCGCCTCACGAGGCTCTCCAAGCCGTAGGCTTGGTCCTTAGCGAAAATTCGCCATCAAGTGTCGAGGGCGTATAGGACAGGCCCAGCACACCCTGGATTTCACTGGGCCGACAATTGTGGATAGTGTGGCCAGCCACCTCCCTAGGTGGCGTGCCGGGCTGCTCAACCGTGGAGGGCGTCTTGAACTCGTTAAGACCACGATCTCATCGATATCTATTTTCGCTATGATGTCACTTGACCTGTCAGTGGAGACTCTGGTGGCGATTGAGAAGATCATTCGTAGCTTTCTTTGGGTTGGGCGCAAGGACGCCCATGGAGGTCACTTCCTGGTGGCGTGGGAGAGGGTTTGCATGCGCAAGCACCTGGGGGGTCTCGGGATTCCTAACCTGCGACTTATGAACCACGCTCTCAGGGCTAGATGGCTTTGGCTTAGCAGGACGGACAACTCCAAGCCCTGGAGTGAGTTCAACATCCAGGTACCCCGCGTGGTCAGACAGCTGTTTGAGGCAGCCACCTCTTCAGTTGTGGGTGATGGAGCCTCCACCTTCTTCTGGGTAGACAGGTGGCTGCCTGGAGGGCGTGTGAAGGAGTTGGCTCCAAACCTCCTCCTGAAGGTGCCCAAGGGCGCGCGCTGTTCCCGCCGAGTCAGCGAAGGGCTCGCAGGTGGTTGGCTGGACGATGTCCCGCCGGACTTGGACGCACGTGAGATTCGCGAGTTGTTGTCCTTGGCTGACAATGTGGCGGATTTTGCCCTGACTGAGGGGGTCGTGGATGAGTTCAGGTGGAACTTGGAGGGCCACCACAAGTACTCAGCTCGCTCGGCTTACAAACATTCTTTGAGGGCAAGATTGGGTTGGATGGGGCCCAACAGATTTGGTGTTCCCGAGCTCCAAACAAATGCAAGTACTTCCTCTTGCTGGCTTTGAAGAACAGATGTTGGACTGCAGACCGCCTTAGGCGAAGAGGGTTGCCGAGACCGGCCTCCTGCCTGTTGTGCGATCAAGTGGAAGAGGACATCGACCACCTCCTCCTTGGTTGTGTCCTCTCTAGAGAGGTTTGGCACTCTTTCCTGAGTAGGTGGGGTAGAGCGGACTGGGTCCCCGCCCATGATGATCGACTAGTGGATTGGTTACCGGCCAAGACCCCGGGAGGTAACGATGAGAAGGACTTCTGGACGGCGATCAACTTGATCTGCTGGAGCTTGTGGAATCTTAGGAACGGCGTGGTTTTCGAGGGTCACAGACCTTCAGCAGCGACTGCCATTAGAATGGTGGAGGCCGAAGCTAACCTGTGGCGGGCAGCGAGGATGTTTAGGGGTAGCTTACAACCCGTAGACAGGTGGAGGGTTGGCGAGTGATCTTTTTTTCTCTTTTCGGTGGAATAGCGTTTTTTGGCGCATGTGGCTAAACGCGTTGTAATCAGCCTCTTGGCCTCTCCTTCTTGAAACAGATACGTCTGCTTGGACGTATCCTTAAAAATTGTCCAATAAGATCGTTATGTTATTTAAACAAATTTTCAAAAAAGTTGATTTTTCTGTATGAATATCTATGTTGTTTGAAACAAAAATTTAATACTATTTTTCTACAATAAATAATGAATTTTAATATAAAACAAAAAAATACAAAACGAAAATAAAACAGAAAACTAAAAGAGAAATAAAAATAAACTAAAAAGAAAACAGAAAAGAAGAGAGAACAAATAACAGAAAGATATCATGAAAAACGAAAACGAAAAACCAAAATACATATCGAGAAAAAGCAGGGTATGTAGAGGCCCAAACAATGTCGCGCGTGAGCGGCGCGGACGCGTTAGGCTAGGATTTGCCGTGTTCAGGCGGCAAATCCTATATATCACCCAGGTGCAGCGAGAAACGGTCGCACCGCCTGAAGAAATGCACAGATGGGCTGGTTCTTTCTTTCGCTTCTTCTTTGTTTTTGTTTTCTTTTGTGTTTTCTTCTTTCCTTTTAATTTTATTATTTATTTTTTAACCTCTTATGAGTTTGAAAAAGAAATCAGTTTTGAAAAATGTTCAAAATTTGAAGAATGTTCAATTCTAAAAAATTTAGTTTTGAAAATTGTTCACATATGAAAATTGTTCAAATTTGAAAACTTTTAGATTTGAAAATTGTTCAAATTGAGAACGTTCAGATTTTAAAAATATTCAAAATTTTAAAATATCCAGAATCAAAAAATGTTCAGATTTAAAAAAAAATATTCTAATTTTTCATCTCCGTTTTTGTTAGCACCGTATTACCTTAGCTCATTTTTTCAACTATTATCATTTGCGTGTACTTAGCTTCTTCTTTTTTTAGGCAAACCTGTACATAGCTACAGCGAGTTTTTTTTTAATGGGTCGGCCCATCTCAAGCTTTGTTCAAGCGCTGCGAGCGTCTTATGCCTCTAACAGGCAATGTATTGGCTCTTCTGGGTCTGACCCTCTGTAGGGGCAGTGGACGGGTGCTCCTATTCAGCGGCTTCAGTGCCGTGTGCTTGAAGGAGGAGTTGCTGAGCCGAAGTATAGCACGCGTGCATAACCTTCTCGTCGTCTCCATTTTTGCTCCTCCTCCTCGTCTCCCCTTCTGCTTCTCCGTGTCGTCTCCCCCTCTACTCCTCTCCGTCACCTCCATCCTTGCTTGATTCCCCCGCCGTGACCGCCGACCGCAATCGCCTGCTTGACGCACCCGCTCGGCGCCGCTATCGCGGCGCCTTCGCTCCCCACCCTCCTTGAGCCGCCACCTCCGCCGGTCCACCCCCCGTCCCGGCTTCCCTCTAACCTCCCCATCTTCTCCGGCGACGACGAACCCCACCGCACCACACCCCCCTAGTTAAGTTGCTTTCTCTCCTCCATCGGCGACGCCGCGGCCAGCCGCGTCGCCCTCGTCTTCATCTTCTCCCTCAACTCCGGTCGTCGTCTTGATTCACCTCTGACCACCACTCCTCATAACAGGCCAGGCCCAGGCGCTCGCAGGGTACGCGTTGCGCTGCTAACGGGCGCAGCAAGCGTCAAATAGTATTAGCCGCAGCGGACTCAGGTTGCGAGTGCAGCAGTGGGAGTGGACACGGCCCAGAAATAGGCCTGGTCGGTCTGGTCCGAAGCTAATGGGGCCGAAACCATGTACAAGGCTGATTCCATGGGTATTATGTCGGGCGGCCATTGTTACTCCTGGAGTAACGGTCCACCTCAAACTATATTATTGCACAAATTAAGTTGCGACAACGCAGATGGGCTCAACACCTTTTCTTTTGCGCGAGTCGGCCCAACACGAGCTTAACTAGTCCTACTATTTGGCGCGCTACACTTAAAAAAAACTATTTGGCACGCAGCTAGAGCAGGTTTCTCTCAGCTTAATCCAAGCCACCTCAACCATGAAAGCCGGACAAATACACAGTATTTGAACCCAATGTTGACAGGCAGCATAATGCATGCATGCATGAGATGCAATCTTGACAGACTTTCAGTATAGCTTAGCTAGGTTAAGTGGATCTGTGATCTAGCTAGCTTTCCATTGGTTGTTCCCATGTCTCTTTCAGTCCATGCCCGGCCTCCAATGAATTCGATTCAATTCCAACCACAAACATGCATGGCTAGCTTTTCTTCCTGTAGACCTGTACGGACGAGTGCAAGAGGCGGCCGCCGCTGCTGTTAAGAAGAAGGGTAAGACAGGTAGACGAGCGAACGGACTATCAAAACGCTCTTAGCTTTTTGTTGTGAGTTATTTCTAGAGTCAAGCTACTACTCCATATCCACTTTTGAGGAAACTTGAGACACTTATTTTTGACGGAAGGAGTATATTAAACAAGAATGGATTAAAAAACAAACCATTCATGAAGGGCTTCTTCGAATTGATGGATTTTATAAATGTAGGGATAGGAAAAACGCAAGATTAAAGTGTCATGTAAGGTGGATTGCTATAGGATTTTGGATACATGAGTTCTGCAACATATGTCTTTGGATGGTTCATAAAAAAGAAACACAAATGTTTTGGAGAATCGAGAAGAGAGATTAGAGAGAGATGGAGTGAAAGTGTAGTGGACTCCTGAAATAAAATAAAAACTAGCGGAGTAGCCCGCGCATTTGCGCGGCTAGATTTCGATGAGTTGTACATGAACCTAATTTTGAATTCCTTTTCCGTTCCATTCGTTTGCTTACTTTATTTTTCTTTATGCTTGTATAGATGTTTAGTAAGTTATTTTATATAATGTAATGTTGATAACATTTCATATATAGATTATCAGATGACCTTATTCGATACATATTGTAGGTGTTTTTATATAATAATGTAGTGATGATACAATATTCACTAAAAACACCTCACATCAACCATAACCTGATTTATAGTAGGGAAACACCGAGGAAACAATTAGACTTGTTCACTGAACTTATATTGAGAAGATAAGTGAGACATTAAATTATGAGACGATAAAACTCACTGCTTATGTCTATGATGGAAGGTTTAGATGAACAATAATTGTTGACTCCTGCATCAAAACTGAATGGAAGGTAAAAACTGAGAAACTGTTGGCAAGACAAATATTACATGAAATGGATAGAATATAAATAGCCTTGAGGTACCTCAGAAACATGAACAACCAAGGGACTTAATGGTGATGGTCCTGCGTGATTCCACTGTGGCCCTGCCCTCGAACCTGACTCATTAACGTACATAAATACTTCGGGCCGGTAGATTGGGTGCGTGCATTGCACTCCTCAGTAGTCAATCATGTATACATTTTATTCATGTAGTGCCTAAACTGCTTTGGATTTATAGATGATGTAAAGTATTAAAAGTAAAGTTGTTAATGCAAACGTTAGTGCATGTTCCATTTTCTAACATGTAAGTTTGTATAAGTGTCCAAAATATTTTTACGACAACATGCATGATTCATCTTTTGGCCACGGAAATACGAAACAATATAATAGTTTCATACATTAACATTGAATATCCATGCAAAAAAATTCTCATGAATATAGGAGATTCACTTCAGTTTTGTAATGCATTTTATCATGAATATTTTCTGTAAACTTCGACGGGATAGATTATTCGGATTGTTATTTATTTAATTAATAAGGACACATTCAGATTTGTCTTTAATACTAAGGTGATATCTTCATTATTTTCTATCTGTAATGGGTATTTATGTCATACATAATCATGCACATATATGAACTTTTCACATGCATTTTATGAAGTCCTGAAAAATAAAATATCCTTGAATCGCGACATGATTAGAATCTATAAGAAATATTTGAGTACAAAGTCTCCATACTTGATATGATCAGCTCTCCTATGGTAATATTGCCAGAACTTCTCTAGTTCGATAAACACGAAGCTGTAAAAGAACAAAACATCAACGCATTTTTGAGGAATTAAACAAATTCTATTTACAGTGAACATGGAAGATCGCCTTGGCGAGTGTATGGAACTAATAGTCTAATACTCAAGTATATAGTGTGGTTTCTTTAATCTTAACAGTGTTCCACATCAAGAAATATGAGGAAAAATTCTTAAGAATCATCTTGTTACGTGCATCGCGTGTCCAAGACGGTGAACACCATCAGCTCCGTTAAGTATTGTACTTTCTTCTCTCATTCACGTTTATTTCCTTCCTTTATTTCTTACAGTGATGTTGTTCTGCCACGAATTAAAAAGTTGCAAAATTAGTTAATGCAAGCAGTACAAATTGGGAACAATAACTTTATTATTAGATAGATACATGCTAAACATAAACATCTTTGCTGATTAGGGATGTAAATGGCGCATTATACGGTGCCACAAAGCTCGTTAAGTCAAGTCTGATAGCTCATTTTCCCCAAAAAAAGCTTTCTTGAAACTGTTAACAAAATAAGGGGTTTTATAGAGGATTAAATGGCCGCCGTTTACATCCCTATTGCTAGTGCAACCTAACCAACACAACCTGAAGAATTTCATTAAAATTCTTTCATTCATGTCTACCTAAGGAGAGACTAAATTATCTGCACATGGAACAAAAACTACAAAAGGTTGATTAGATGTTCTTGAATAAATATGTTCTGCCGGCCATAAAGACTTATGCTATGAGGAGAACCAAACTTGATATGTACATTGATTTTGTAGTAATTATGATAATTATAAATTCTTTGAAACAATTGATCAACCTCTAAATATTACCTGAAAACAAAGGTTTCTATAGTCTCAGTTGAAAGATCCACCGACTGTCCAGTCCAAATAGCCATAATCGCTGGATCTGCTCATTGTAACAGAACTGCGTAGAGTTCGCCTTGAGTCAAATATGGAATCGCTCTGCCTCACTCCTCACATGGCGCCCTGCCGTCCCCCGCATCCTTCACTTTGAATTACTCATGCAGTTCTTGGACTTCCTATCAAAGTAGTGATATCAAATAGAGATGTATTGTTTGTTTAAACATATCCTATAAAACAAAATTCAGTCATCGCTAATCATTAGCATCACTAATACAGAAAAAAATATTGCACTGATTAAAGTACTTGGTAAGCTCAACAAAAATCTTAAACTGATTCCATGGTCGATCCCTTAATGTTTTATGTTCAGTTCAAAGGAAGAGACGAAGATCACGAAAACCATAATGCTATCCTTTTCCTCAAAATCAATCTCCTGTGACCACTCCACAAATTTCTACAAAATGATCTAGAGCTTCAACCATATAAGTGAAAGATAGCACACGTAATGAATTGATCTTTGTATATTTGACAAATTCATCTCATAAGATGCAAATGAAGAAAAAATATTTTAACAACTCAACCTACAACGTGTAAGACAAATATGTATAGTTTTAACACATAAGCCAAACAATGAATCCAAACCTATTGGAGGTCACCACCATTTGTGAATAGAGCCCATGCCTTTGTAACGTCCATGCAGCTATTTTGCGATGCCTCCATCATCTGGTCGAGTGTTCGGCCTCCTCTCCAATGCCTGATGTGATGCCTTCCGCCTAGATAAATCCTTGGAAGTTAATTTTCTTGCAATATACTATTTAAAACGTGGGTTCTATTGAATATAATCTATGAGAAGAATTGTTTTTTTACATTAAAATATCTGATAAAGCATTACTTTTGTGGAGAGTTGCTGCTGCCAGCCAGTGACCAACGTAGGCATGGTTCCTTGGACGTTCATTAGTTGATGAGCCTAACTCCTAAGTAATCTCGGCAAGCCATAGGGTGGAATAACTGAAAGACCTTGGAGAATAAGACACGCAAATATGCGGATCGTTAGCTGCTGTGCCGTCGTCTATGCACTGCATACTGCTCACTGCTCAATTCTCAGAAGAGTAGGAGAAGATTATGGACGGGTACTCAGATCATCTAGCATCTGTAGATTGGGGCTGGTACATCGGGAGACGCCAGGTTAAGGGAGAAGAAACATACCGACTGACTTGCGATTCTGGCAGTAGAGAAATTGTATGAAAACCATGCCGGAAGCAGCGTTGTCTTCTCTGATTGCAGCTATGGCGTTGGCCGCCTCTGATCTCGCAGGAGAATCCTTCACCTCTGATTCCTGATTTCTGCCGCGATTACTGCTCGACATTATTTCCGGCTGTATTGGAATATACGTACTGGATTGCTGCACAGCCAGAACTTGGAAATAAAAATTCAGCCTGTGCGGTAGGGGAACACGATCAGGAGATCCAAACATGCTAGTAGATGAGATCGTACCTTGCTATTGTATCAACTCCAGGACGGCCGGCCGGACGAACGGAATACATGATGGTGCGGGCTGACGCCCCGCGAGCATTGGTTTGTCAGTTACGGCGGACAAATTATCTGTTGCACCTAGAGATTGCTGGTGGCCGTTTGGTCAGACGGCGGCGGCGGCAGATAAGCACACGCGTAATTGTCCACCGGAACAATTTGTGGTTTCCTTTCCTGGTGTAGTCTTCGTTGTTGAATAGCAGGCAGAGAGAGAGTCCCGGCATGGTACATACGTCTTAGGCTGCGCTGGCATTGGTTGGCCTACAGAATCATCTTAGCCGCTAAAAAATCTTTATTTTTAATGGATCAATCTCCACCGCTAATTGTTTGTTGTCTTAATAATATAATAGATAGATTAGGTATGAGCTTATGTTGAGATTCCTATGAAATTAGGGGCACGGAAATGGATTCTATAAGAATTTGGCTGGCCAAATCCTATGATCCAAAGAACTTCAATATAGCTTATGCTAACATTTATTTAAGACATTCTATCTCACTAGCCACATCAACCATTCTTTCGACTATATCATCCATTTTTTCAGTTATCCTCAACCACGTCATCTCACTAACATGGTTATTAATGATACTCTATCTCTACATGCAAGCTATCCACGTAATTCTTTTTTTAGCCATCCAATTGTTCATGATATCCCTTTTTAGCCGTTTTATTCATGAGATCAGACCATCATGATATACAATACCGTTAAATCATGTTCAACTGGAATACCACAATAGTTTCATCCTTAATAGTTCCATCCAACCAAGCGAATTCCTGCCAATTGTTTTCAATGATGAAAAACATTTGATTCATGTTCGAAATTACATGCTCTTCTATTTGTAATTTGCATGCAACATCAATCAGATACATTCATGAATATTAACGACCTTGAATCTTAAAGTACATATATTCTTTTTTTAGAAAACGACATTTGAAAAGTGTTAAAAAATTATGAATATTTTTCCACATGTTCATAATGATGTATTCTACCAACATTCAAAATGTTAACTCGAAACACTTGATATTTTAATCTACACAAAAAATACAAATCTGACAAATTTTGGAGGGTTCATATTTTGCTACTGTTGACTACTTTAGATTTGCACTTTTGTCATTTTTACACATCCTAAAATACGATGTATTTGGAGGCGAAAATTTGCACAATGACAAATACATCATCGCTTTTCAGATTTATTTGAAATTTTCAAATATCGTTTTCAAAAAAATAAAAACAAAGAGTTACATGTGTCGGGCTACAAAACGCTGCACTAAGTAGCTGAACTTACTTGATGCACGAGAAAGACAGAGGAAACGACGTACTGGCAACACAGAATCTCTAACTATATGAAAGCTGAGCGATTTCGCGGCCTCTCCGCGCTCGGGGTACTGTTAATGAACAGTAGCTATAGTGTTGAACAGTACCCGTGGTGGCACCTATTTGCAATTTCATAAAACCGAAGTACTTTTCTGCAAAAATGCCACTCGCACTCTCCTCTCTCCTCTCGCTCTCGCTCCCGCGCCTCTGGTCGCCGCCGCCGTCGGCCCTTCTATCCGGCGAGGTCCGGCCACCTCCGCCGCCGTGTTGTGGCGCGAACGACGCCCCTCGCAGTCCTCTCCATTCATACCCAGGCTATTCATTCTTCGTCGCCTGATGCGTCCGTGCGCAACGCCGCCGCCACCACAATCCCTCTCCTCTGCCGCTGTGCCGCCGGAGTTGTCGGCGCCTCCATCTCTCCTCCGAAGAAGGAGGCGGCCACAGGCACGGGCGTCGTCGCCGGCACCCTCCATGCCCCCTCCAACAGCAGGAACCGGGAGCGGGCGCGGGCGCCGTCGGCCTCCTCCACCTCCCGCGTCCTCCCCTGTGCAGCTAACCGCGTCGAAGACGGAGACCGCCGGCCGCCGCCTCCTCCTCTACGCCGCCGCCCGCCGTATCGCCGAGCCACCACGTCCTCCCCCGCGAAGCAGGCCGCGTCGATGGTGCCTTGGGCGAACTCCTCCGTGGCTGCCAGCTTCCTCCTCGCAATTTCCTTCTCCGATCTGGATGCTAGAGAGGAAGGATGCTGGAGAGGAAATAATCCTAGCTGCTTCTTTCAGTCCTCTCTCAGTCGCGGCCGCTGCAGTGAACTTACCCTGGTCCCTTCACAAATATCCAGGGAGAAGCAGATGCCACAGTCGCTGCCTCAACTTCTCATGTACCTCGCTGCAGCTAGCTCCCTTGCAGGTACCCAGCTCCTCTCTTTCTCTTTATTTTCTTCCTCCCCTTCCTCTACATTGCTCTATGCTGATCTAACACCTGCGTACAAGGTATTTGATGAAAATCCTATATAGAATTAATAGATGTAGTGATAATTATGCTCGCTGTAGTTGTTTGGGATTTTAATTCATGTATTTAAGGAGACTAGCATACTAAGGGGAAGGATTTTGTATATGCTCATGTTTTCATTACTCATATCCTCCTTCACTATCATTGACCATGTTGTCACAAGATTTAGCTAGACATGAAGCTCAACAACTTGTGCAAAGAAATTTGTGCCAACGACTCTGTCCACCGTATTATTCATGTGGAGCTCATAGCCAATACATTAGATACTTGGTCTACTTTATTACTTTAAGTTCCAATTTGCAGAAGCCTATAACCAGAACACTCATACATATGAAATATATTGGTTTTATTATTGTGCTTAAGGTACTGACCATTTATATCTTATTAACTTATGCCAACCAGCCATGTATTGAAATGTGAAACGACTTATGCCTTCTTCTGTGTTTATGTATGTGCTTCGCCTTTCCTCACATAGTGTTCAATCTCAGATCTTAAAAGCATTGAAATTTTTGGCATTACTTCCCTTTAATGTTTTCTTGCTATGCTGCATTTCTAATATCTGTTTGCCATAATATATCGACTATCACTTTAATCTGCACAAACATAAAAATAGACATACATGCTTGCAAAGTCTGGTTCTATAAGTTACCATACAAATGAACATCTGGTTTATAATTGAACAAATGAACATTTATTATAAATCCAAAAGCTTATTATTTGTGCACTTGACTGTGTTTATGAAACAAATAACGTTTAAACAGTACCTACAACAATATTTGACTACCTTGTGGGAACAGGGTCTATTGTCATCTCCATCATGCAACAAAAATTTAAAACAAATAGTAAGATGTGTTCCCTTACAGTAATAGTTGGAATTCCAAGCCGCACAGAAGGATATTACTTCTAAATTTGTTGTGTTGATCATGAAAACAAAATCCAAAAGTTATCTTACTCTTGCGTCTCGGTTTACTATTTGAGCACCACTTACAGCCATTCTGGAGATGGAATTAATATTTTCACTTTGTTGCTATCTTTATCTTTGTTGTATGGCATGCTAATCGTTGAAACCATATTTGGTACGCTGCTTATGAAAATTATTCACAGTGATGCACATTCTATCTAATTTTTTCAAAAAGACTTTCTTTGTGTTCAGTTGTCGACATTTGGTATAAGAGGAATGCCATGTGGCATGAGCTGATGGTTTCTCACTGATGCTATTTGTTTTCAGGTTTAAAAATTTGATTACTGGAAAATATCCCATCTTCGTATGACGGTCCAGCTACAATGTTCATGAGTTAGCAGGAACTTGGAGAGAAAACTGATCTCTTGGCTATCCATAAGATGACTTGCTCCACTATATGGTCGCAAAATATAGGGCTGCTTAGAAGCAAGGTTATCTGCTACAACTAATTTTCTATATACGACTTTTATAGTTCCTTGCTTACTATGATATTCTGCATGGACGTATATGCATAGAGATGTGGAAATAGTGTGCAAAGTATTGTAGCTAGATCTGCAGAATTATGATACTATTACCACATTTCTCTGAATCTGAATAGCATCATCTCTTCTTCAAGACAAGAGCAATGAAAAAATTGTGCTTACAACTGCAGAAATAGCTAGCCTGGCATTGAAATGATTGACACGTGACTCAAATATCACAATAATCATACTCCTTATCTGTGTGAAAAATACTCTAACAATCTGTACTTACAACTGTAAACTACATATGTGCTTTTCTATATGATGTAGTCCTAAACAATGTGTATTGAAAAAAAAACATGTCATCTTATTTACAGATCATTGAAGATGTAGCTCTAGATGTAATTTTGATGACACATTTACGATTACAGGCATTTGAGAAGAAGGATGTAAACAATATGTTTATCTACTATCCACGTATGTGTGTACTAAAATGGAGTATGCAGTTCAAGTTAAATAATGGCCTTTTCATTTACCTGATTGAGGTTTATCTGCAACCATCCATCTTATATAATATGTTTAAATTTACTTTAGTTCTCTCCAGGAATCAGATCTCTTGCTGGCATAATTTCTTTGCTCCTAAAGAATATATACTGTGCCTTTTTAGGAAAGTTAAGTCTCTCACTTAAATTTCTGGATTTTCTCTATATATTTCTTTATTGCTAATTGTTTTATTGGCATTAGTTTCTTCCTGTGCATGGATAGTTTGGCCTGCAAGTGTTTTTACCATAATGGGAGCAAACAACTACCTCTTATGAATTCTTATTTCTAAAGTACGATGCTTCATAATTATTGTATTTTGAGACTTCTTCCTCACGATCATATTTTATACACATGTGTTTAAGCAAAATAAATCCTAAAACAATTTTACGCCATCAAAAAAAAGTGCGGCGTGACGCCGCACGAAATTCCACTAGTTGATTAATTTACAAGTGAGCAGATGAACAACCGAACAAGGGTCTCACATGCAGGCCAGCGATGCAGGCAGGACCAAACAACTCCTAAATCAGTGACAGTGAGATCGAGCGGCCTCTTAATGCTGCACTGCACTGCACGCATGCTCGTCTCTCCAATCTGAATTCTGATGGACCCTAATCCTTGGGGATTAGTTTATGGGACACCACACTTACTAAACAGCACAATCGTAGTAGGATAATGAATTGTTGCGAGGCATCCTACCTTACTTGCTTAACTAAATTAGTAGTATACTCTTCTTCAGTTAGTGATGCACTACTAAGACCATACACAATGTGTGAAAAAAGCGACTCAAACAGCCTATTGATTCGATTCAACACATAGTAGAGCATCGACTCATACTTCTGACACAGAGAAGCAAACCAACTTCTTGGTTCGACTCATGGGATTAAAAAAGAATTTGCTTTGTTGCATGGCTCACTCGGCATGCAGGAATAAGCAGGAGAGATGAGAACTTTTTCTCCTAGCAGGGTCCCACGGCATGCAGTGGTGCGGTTCGATACATAGTAGAGAATTGCCTACCGATTCAACTCTGACAGCTTTTGGCAATGAATCGACGCTACATAGTGTACTCCCTCCGTTTAAGTTTATAAGTCCTCTACGTATTCCTAGGTCGTGAATTTAACTAATATAATATAAAAATTATAATACAAAAATTATATCATTAGAAAATATAAAGTTTGAACTTTCTAATTATATATTTTTTACAATATATAAATCACATTATGTTGCTTAAATTTACGATCTAGAGATACGTAGAGGATTTATAAACCTAAACGGAGTGAGTATGGTCTAAGTACCGTTGGCATCAAAACCTGGTCTGCTAGTTAGTTGATGCTGATGAGGATCCCACATAATCCAAACGAATGGGGGCGTTGGGAGATCACATGAGGCAGGTCAGCAAATAACTCTTGTCGTCGGATTCCAATAACGCCTGTTTGTCAAGAAGGTGAAATTAATAATCAATTCAGATGTATGTACAAATATTTGCATATTCACACTGGCAGACCAGACATCTGGCGCATGATTCATGGACCTGACGGTTGATTGATTGACTGACTGACTCCTGAATTCTAAGCCGGCCATGCACCCATGGATCGAGATAAAGACATCGGCGTCGGTTGACACCATAGCTAATTGGTTATGTACATCGGAGCTTCGTTCACACGAGAGTTGCAGGGGAAGAAAGACGAAAGGTTGCCATGGTTCTTTTTGTGAGCTCAGATCAGATGGCTTCTTTCTTGGTGAGTTGCTGTTAAACTTTTGACCATGTTGCACTGCGTCCGTCCATGCATCTGAGCTTTTTCTTGCTTTTAGCAGGGAGCCAGCTGCGTGTCACAGGAGAAGACAAACGATTTCAGTAGTATATGATCGATCATCAATCAGGCAGTGAGATACTCCATCTTGCACGATCCATCATTGATCGCACACGAGCTAAAGCACGCACGGGGCATGGAGTAGTATTCATCAGGGAGCTAGTACTCTCCAGTCTCCATGGATCTACTTTACACCCACTGCCCCACTAAATTTGAGTTATGGGGAATATATCTGTCCTCCGGCCTGCCTGTATATGTGCGGCACCTCATAAAGCAGCACCTACTCCCTCCGTTCCATTTTAATTGACTTGTTATTCACCACATGTGGATGTATCTATACATGTAACATGTATAGATACATCCACATGTGGTGAATAACAAGTCAATTAAAATGGAACGGAGGGAGTACGTAGTACGAGCGCCTGTAGTTAACCAACTAACTAACCGTAATTAATCGGGGACTTCAGGCTTTCCGCATGCACCTCAACGATGGTGCTTTCATGTGGATGATTGCTTCGAAAGCTAGCTAAGCAAGCACTTTCAATAATTTTTCACCAGTGCATCTGTCAGCATTCGGCGTCCGTATCATTTCATATAGATCTCCCGCCTTTACTTAGTTTATGTACCGATTGCCGTCTGACCGGTATGATTGACAATATACTTACGTAGAGTATTGCTATACGAGACCATAAGATTTCTACAACCAGTAGTAGAATTACTTGATGATGTATCGCCATTGCTATCTCCGTTGGAAGGGCAAGCTTCTCTCTCATATGGGGACCGGCTTGTGCTTATAAATTCTGTTCTCACAAGTCTTCCGATGTTTATGTTATTGTTCTTAGAAATACCCAAAGGGGTTAGAAAACTCCATGATTTTTATAGATCGGTTTTTGTTTGGCAGAGTGACGAACTAAACGGAAATATCGGTTGACGAAGTGGAATATAGTTTGCCGCCCAAAGGATCAAGGGGGTTGGGAATTGAGGTGTTAGATATTAAGAATAAATGTTTGCTTATTAAGTGGCTTTTCAAACTTATTTTTGAAGAAGGTGTGTGGCAGGAGCTGCTACATAATAAATATTTGCATGGCAAAACACTTGCTCAGGTGCAGGTCAAGCCCACTGATTCTCAATTTTGGAAAGGCCTTATGAGTGTTAAAGATGAGTTCTTTAGCAAAGGGTTTTTTAAACTCGTAAATGGTGATGATATTAGATTTTGGGAGGATGTGTGGCTAGGGGATATGCCGCTTGCCCAACAATATCAATCACTGTATAACATCGTCAACAAGAAAGATGTTTCTGTTGCGAGTGTTCTTATGCATGATTATCCGAATCTAGAATTTCGGAGGGCTTTGGTTGGCAATAAGTGGGATGCTTGGATCCATCTTTGTCAATGTTTAATGGTTATTCGTTTGTCGGATGAGCCAGATATAGCTTCGTATGGAAGTTAACCGACTCCGGTATTTTCTCGGTTAAATCTATGTATACTGACATGATGAATGGACATACATGATTTCTTAGAAAATACCTCTGGAAGCTAAAGATCCCATTAAAGATAAAAATATTTCTGTGATTCCTTCATAAAATGGTGTTGTTTACTAAGAATAATATGGCCAAAATAAATTGTATAGCGTCTAAAAAAGTGTTGTTTTTGTGACTCAGAGGAGTCAATTGAACATCTCTTTTTAAAGTGTCCATTTGCTAAGATGGTTTGGCTTATTGTCCAATTTTCTTTCGATTTACCTCCACCAACTAATATTATTAATATGCTTGGCAATTGGTTGAATGGTGTGGAGAAAAAACAAAAGCGATAATTCACATTGGCGTTTTTGCTTTGTGTTGGGCCATATGGAACTGTCGAAATAATTTGTTTTTTTAACTAGGTTAAAACTACTAATTTCTTGCAGGTTTTCTACATGGCCAACAATTGGATCATTGATTGGGCTTACCTTCTACCTTTAGATCAGAGAGATGTCATGGCTTCTAATGGAGACGTCTGTGTTGATACTATCAACCGGGTTGGGTGTCGGCATACTAATAGGATTAAAGATGTCTAGATTCTTTATTGCTACTTTGTTTCACTTGGTTGATTTATGTATCGACCTTATGTGATCGTTGATTGTAATAAGATATACTCTTGAGCTACTTTAATAAAAAGCTGTGTGCATCAACTGATACAGAGTTGGTAATAAAGGTCTCCTTTGTATTTTTCGATGGTTGATACATGTTTCGATCCTTTGCGACCAATGAGATGTAATACTACATTTAAATTTGGCTTATTTTAGTTACATGTACAGGCTTTGCGTATTATAAAACAAACAATGTACATGTACATGTACTTGTAACATGGATCACATGGGTGAGAGCATGAGCAACACCGATGCGGCGATGCCCCCATGCGGCCATGCCTAAGCCGAAGCCATCGTCACAGTGGATGTGGGGTTTGGTTTTGGTTGGGCGAAGAAGAAGAGCAGCAGTGCAGGACTGCAGGCACAGTAGACGCAACCGAACCGCGCGTTGACCGACGGTGGGAATGCATGGTATGAAGGAAGAGTAGCTTGTGCCGCACATTTCTTCTCCTACCTCTTGCTCCCTGCCGCTGCATAGACTGCCTGTCTCATGGACTGGTCCACGTGTGTCAGCAGCATGTGTATGTGTAGTCTCGGTCTTCTCCTCCAAGTTATCCAAAGGCAGACAGTCAGTCATGCGGCTTTGTCAGAACGATGCATGCAGCAAAGAAAAACGCATGCACTGCACGCCTCTCGATATGTCGTTTCATGGGCGGGCACCACACAGGAAAGATGAGAACCATGGCCGCCTGCATTTTCTTGGTGGTTCCATACCTCTACGGTCTATGGTTGAGCTTGATCTTCAAGAGAAGGTGGGTTAACTTGGAGGAGAAGGTGGAGTAAATCGAGGAGGGGTGCGACTTTACCTGCCGGCCGGTTGTTAGTTTGTATATTGAGTAAAAAAAATGCCGAGGACCAATGTGGCAACGTTCACACGTCTCGTCGTCTGATCATCGGGGTTCACACATAAATTTGCCGTTTTGCTCCATGTATCGTGTGTGCAAATGCGAGTATGGGCCGCGCCATAGCGTTTTTGTCTTAGTTAACTCGTGCATTTGAGCCAGTAGATTTAATACTCCCTCCGTTCCATAATAAGATGTTTTAGATGTTACACATGTTGACTAGATTCATACAAAAAAGAGTGGACATGTACACTAAAACATGTCTACATACATATGTGCATGTGAATGTGGCAAAAGGCTAAAACATCTTATATTGTGGAACGGAGGGAGTACATACTAAGTATTACTTACTCTGTTTTTTAATATAAAATGTTTTAGCATATGTCCACATTCACATATATCTAGATGTATCTAGACATATTTTAGTGTGTATCTGCACTCATATTAGTATGCATGTAAACAACATGTTGGATAGCTAAAACGTCTTATATTTATGCACGGAGAGAGTATATCTTAGTCATTTTACTCATTAAAATATTTGTTTAAATGGAAAATCATAATTTTTATTGAGCTATGATATAAGTACCTCTTGCAATATCAGCTTAAAGTGGGGAGTAATTTAGGGTAGTAACATACAGATGTTACCGGTCTATGTTATTACATTCATACTGGTTTGGTGGTCGATCTGGAAGGAGCGAAACTCTTGCTTCTTCACACACCCCGCCCACATCCTCGTCTCCCACATCCCCCTCTTCCACACCGCTTACCTCCGTCGCCACACAATGACGAACTACTTCGAGGCGGGTGTGTACTATCTCCACCGAGGAGGCGTGGGACCTGTATCGGTACGGGCTTCTCGTCCCGCCGGATTCCCACCTGTCCAAGGGGTGGAGCACGTCCTTCAACGGCGGGCTCCCCGTGCCGGTGCTACCAAAAACGCCGGAGCAGATCCGACGCGCCATCGCCCGGCGCCGGAGCTGGCTGCCTAGGGAGCAGTGGGCTAAGCCAGTTGCTGGTGAAACACACATCCAAAGATGGAACAATAAAATTCGCGCTATACGGAAATACATTCGAGGTTGGAGCAACATACAAGTGGCATCCTTAAAAAGGAAAAAAAAAAACTAAGGTTTTATCTATCATCGATAAGGTTAACATGATTTCGAAATTATGTCCTTTGATTGCACAAGATATTAAACTTGAAAGCTAATCAAATGCACATATTGCATGTCTTCTACTCGAGGAGGAGATTAAATTGTACAAACAATTTAAATCCCATTTCCTAATTCGAGGAGATTCTAATACAAGTTACTTTCATAATGTGGTCAACGGTCGTCATAGGAAGAAACATATTTATACTCTACACAAGATAAGAACACTAACGAAAGCCCGTGAGAAGGTAAAATTTTATATTGCAAAATAATATGAAAGTTTATTTGGGGCCCGAGGGGAGGATTCCCACTTGACAAGTCCCGAACGGATGAGATCACCCGGTATTAGATGAGGATAACACATTTCTCACTTCACTTTTCACTGAGAAGGAAGTAAAAAAAGCGGTCTTCCAAACGGAGCACAACAAGACTCCAAGTACGGATGGTTTCTCTGCTTAGTTTTCCAAAACTTTGAGGATGTTATTAAGTCATACCTTTTATATTTGTTTCTCTTTGTTCATGCCAAACAACTAGACTTGTTTCGGTTCAATTTTGAATAATTTTGGTGTAATATTAATGACATGGAACTGACCCAACAGTACAAAATGATTTGCCTCCTCAACATTAACTTCAAAATATTCACAAAATTCACAACTATTAGGCCTAATTCGGCTACAGACCATGTGATTCGACCGACTCAAAAGGCATTTATACAAGAGAGAAACATCCTAGACAGGGTGACCATCCTACATGAGACATTACATGAACTTCACCAGGGGAAAATGTATGGGGTGATTTGTAAAATTGACTTTAAAAAAGCGTATGACAAAAATATGTAAAATAAATTTTTTCCAGTTTTTTTTTTACTCAAATCGACGAGGCTACAAGAAAACGAGATCACGCTAGTCCAGTACAAGTAATGTATAGAGCGGTTGGGGGACGAGAGTACGAGACATTGAGACCCAGTGAGGGGAATAGTCCGTGCAAGATATGGCTTCTTTCCCCGGGAAGTGTCTTTTGCTCCCGTGCTCCTACCACTTTAAAAAAAATCAAAATGGTATTTCTAAGTTTTAAAAAATCTGATTTTTTTATATAGTTAATGGTGTATCTCACAAACTGCAAAATGTCAAATTCAAATACTTTGTATTATGAGCTACATAAAATGAATTTTTTTGATAAATTTAGAGATTTAAACTATGCATACTAAGATCACACTTTTTCATTTTTGTGTATTTCAGAATACAAACTATTTAAAAATAGTTTTTTGCACGTTTGTACGATATACCGTTGGCAACATCGGAATTATTTTAATTTTTTTTAAACTCGTAAATATGGTTTTCGAATTTTTTTTAAATGGCAGGAGCACTGGATCCCGGAGCCAAAAATCTCCGCTCTTTCTTTCCCTGCATGATAGATTCCGACCCATCTTATAAGGACGAAGGGGAAGGAGAAGCCGTAGCCTGCCAGCCAGTCCCACGGCTTCGACAAGACAAGGCGAGACGAAACAGAGGTGAGCAGAGCAGTAGGAGGGAGGGAGGAGTTCTCCGGCTCCCCCTCCGCGCCGCCCCCATGTCTAGCGACCCAGAAGAGATCAAGGCTCGTGTCGTCGTGCACGACGCCGACGCCGCCGACGAGTGGGCCCGCCCGGAGCTCGAGGTATTCCACCTCCCCTCCACCGCCCAGTCCCCACACTTCTTCCACCCACCTCACCCAGAACCAGAGCAATCCACACCGGCTCCGGCACCGGCCGCGCCAGCCACCACCAACAATGTATCTCGCTCCCCTCCCCCTCCCCCTCCTCGCTCGCCGCCTCCCGCCCCCTTGGAGACAGAGCAGCTGCCGCCCAATGCCAAGCCATCCGCCGACGCCAAGCCGTCTCCTCCGGCCCCGGCGGCCGCCCTGCGCGACCTGTTCCGCTTCGCCGACGGCCTTGACCGCGTCCTCATGACCGTCGGAACGCTCGGCGCGCTCGTCCACGGCTGCTCCCTCCCCGTCTTCCTCCGCTTCTTCGCTGACCTCGTCGACTCCTTCGGCTCCCACGCCGACGACCCAGACACCATGGTCCGCCTCGTCGTCAAGTACGCCTTCTACTTCCTCGTCGTCGGCGCCGCCATCTGGGCGTCGTCCTGGGCGGAGATATCCTGCTGGATGTGGACCGGCGAGCGGCAGTCCACGCGGATGCGGATCCGGTACCTCGAGGCGGCGCTCAAGCAGGACGTCTCCTTCTTCGACACCGACGTGCGCACCTCCGACGTCATCTACGCCATCAACGCCGACGCCGTCATCGTGCAGGACGCCATCAGCGAGAAGCTCGGCAACCTCATCCACTACATGGCCACCTTCGTCGCCGGCTTCGTCGTGGGATTCACCGCCGCCTGGCAGCTCGCGCTCGTCACGCTCGCCGTCGTGCCTCTCATCGCCGTCATCGGCGGCCTCACCGCCGCCACCATGGGCAAGCTCTCTTCCAAGAGCCAGGACGCGCTCTCCAGCGCCAGCAACATCGCCGAGCAGGCGCTGGCGCAGATAAGGATCGTGCAGTCGTTCGTGGGCGAGGACCGCGTGGCGCAGGCATACTCGGCGGCGCTGGCAGTGGCGCAGAGGATCGGCTACCGGAACGGCTTCGCCAAGGGCCTCGGGCTCGGCGGAACCTACTTCACCGTCTTCTGCTGCTACGCCCTGCTCCTCTGGTACGGCGGCCACCTCGTCCGCGGCCACCACACCAATGGCGGGCTCGCCATCGCCACCATGTTCTCCGTCATGATCGGCGGAATGTAAGTTACTCCTTCCACCGCTGAAGAATAGTAGTAACACTTCCTTCAGTCGTCGTGACATTTTTAGCAGCCAGTGACACGATGCACTTAATTATTGTTGTGCAGCGCTCTTGGGCAGTCGGCGCCGAGCATAGCGGCTTTCGCAAAGGCGAGGGTGGCGGCGGCCAAGATCTTCCGGATCATCGACCACACGCCGGGCATCTCGCAGGACGGCGACACCGGAGTGGAGCTGGAGTCTGTGACCGGGCGGCTGGAGCTGAGGAACGTGGAGTTCGCGTACCCGTCCCGGCCGGACATGCCGGTCCTGCGCAGCATGTCTCTGATCGTGCCGGCCGGAAAGACGATCGCGCTGGTCGGCAGCTCCGGGTCCGGCAAGAGCACCGTGGTGTCCCTGATCGAGAGGTTCTATGACCCCAGTTCAGGTCTGCCTCTGACTGAAGTTTTGTTGCAGCTGACCATTAATTTCCATTCGAAACCACAGAGGTGGCATTACTAACGAGAATGTTTTTATGTGTGCGAGCAGGGCAGATCATGCTGGATTGTGTCGAGCTCAAGGATCTGAAGCTGCGGTGGCTGCGGTCGCAGATCGGGCTGGTGAGCCAGGAGCCGGCGCTGTTCGCGACGAGCATCAGGGAGAACCTGCTGCTGGGGAGGGAGGAGGCGACGCAGGTGGAGATGGAGGAGGCGGCCAGGGTGGCCAACGCCCACTCCTTCATCATCAAGCTCCCTGACGGCTACGACACGCAGGTCCGTCGTTCCCATCCGTCACCTCTTTTCAGGGCGTGCCCGCCCTTTTTATCCTGTCCGTGCGCCATTACCATTACCTATTGCTTAGCTTGCCCCTTTCCCTTTCGCTTTCACCAGCCTTTTCCTCGTCGCATCCATCATTTTTGCCTTTGCCATGGATGAGAGGAGTGTAGCTAGAATGCTAGATACCCCGGCTCAGATCGGATGCTTGGTATTTGTTTGCTTGTTAGGCAACAACAACACATGATGACACCCTCTCTTCTGGGCTCCATCACCGTCACATCACAGTGCCCTTAGTTAATCATATTTCTCCACTCTCCACCTACAGTCACTACTCACTACTTGATGGAAGAAGTGGAGGCAATTTGTTAGGAGCATGTTGCTTTCAAATGCAGCCTGCGAGTTAGTAGCAGTAACATGCCTGCCGAGATTTAGGATTTATTTTCTTCTTTCTCCATTGAAAGGTCCTTTTCTCAGCACAAACTAACACACGCAGCTGAACTGAGACTGGACCATGATTAAGATGGTTTCTACACTACTCTTTCACTGCATCCCCTGCAACATTTTACTGCTCCAGCCCAGTAGGAGCTGTAAACTTCTTCACATATGACTCCAAATTCCAGGTCGGCATTTTGTCAGGAATGTCAAGTTGATCTCACAAGAATCAACCACGCTTTGTACCACATGCTGCTTATTTTTCATTAGTGACAGAGCACTTTACTTGACCAAAGCTGGGATTGGTTAGTGATCCCAGCACATGGGCGACTGATCAATCACTCTTCCCCAGTATACAAACTAGCTAAACTATTGATCGAGACCGACCCATCACATGTCACGATGGCCCAATCCCAGTCAAAACTCCATCAAAAACAATTCTAGTACTACTACATTTTTATATTTTGGTCAAATTTATACTGGTTTCCAGTCAAAATCCCGACATAATAAACAAGTGTACATGCTGAGTGTAGGGTAGTACTGACAAGTCAACATGTTTGACAATGGCCATGCAGGTTGGCGAGCGCGGCCTGCAGCTCTCCGGCGGCCAGAAGCAGCGGATCGCCATTGCCCGTGCGATGCTCAAGAACCCGGCCATCCTCCTCCTGGACGAGGCCACCAGCGCGTTGGACTCCGAGTCGGAGAAGCTCGTGCAGGAGGCGCTGGACCGGTTCATGATCGGCCGCACCACCCTCGTCATCGCGCACAGGCTCTCCACCATCCGCAAGGCCGACCTCGTCGCCGTCCTGCAGGCCGGCGCCGTCTCCGAGATGGGCCCGCACGACGAACTCATGGCTAGAGGAGACAGCGGCGCGTACGCCAAGCTCATCCGCATGCAGGAGCAGGCGCACGAGGCGGCGCTCGTCAGCGCTAGGAGGAGCAGCGCGAGGCCCTCCAGCGCCCGCAACTCAGTCAGCTCGCCGATCATGATGCGCAACTCCTCCTACGGCCGCTCGCCCTACTCCCGACGCCTCTCTGACTTCTCCGGCGCCGACTTCAGCCTGTCCGTCATACATGACCCGGCAGGACACCGGATGGGCATGGGAATGGAGAAGCTCGCGTTCCGTGCGCAGGCCAGCTCCTTCTGGCGGCTGGCCAAGATGAACTCGCCGGAATGGGGCTACGCGCTCGCCGGCTCAGTGGGCTCCATGGTGTGCGGCTCCTTCAGCGCCATTTTCGCCTACATCCTCAGCGCGGTGCTCAGCATCTACTACACGCCGGACCCGAGGTACATGGACCGGGAGATCGCCAAGTACTGCTACCTCCTCATCGGCATGTCCTCCGCCGCGCTGCTCTTCAACACGGTTCAGCACCTTTTCTGGGACACCGTTGGCGAGAACCTTACCAAGCGCGTGCGGGAGAAGATGCTTGCCGCGGTGCTCCGCAACGAGATGGCCTGGTTCGACATGGAGGCCAACGCCAGTGCACACATCGGAGCCAGGCTCGCTCTCGATGCCCAGAACGTGCGCTCCGCCATAGGGGACCGCATCTCCGTCATTGTCCAGAACTCGGCGCTCATGCTCGTCGCGTTCACGGCCGGGTTCGTCCTGCAGTGGCGCCTCGCTCTCGTGCTCCTCGCCGTGTTCCCGCTCGTCGTCGGCGCCACTGTGCTGCAGAAGATGTTCATGAAGGGATTCTCCGGTGATCTGGAAGGCGCGCACGCGAGGGCGACGCAGATTGCCGGCGAGGCGGTGGCAAACGTGCGCACCGTGGCGGCTTTCAATTCGGAGGACAAGATCACGAGGCTCTTCGAGGCCAACCTGCAGAGGCCGCTGCGGCGCTGCTTCTGGAAGGGGCAGATCGCGGGGATTGGCTACGGCGTGGCGCAGTTCCTGCTGTACGCGTCCTACGCGCTGGGCTTGTGGTACGCTGCGTGGCTCGTGAAGCATGGCATCTCAGACTTCTCCAAGACCATCCGCGTCTTCATGGTGCTCATGGTCTCCGCCAACGGCGCTGCTGAGACGCTGACGCTGGCGCCTGACTTCATCAAGGGTGGCCGCGCCATGCACTCGGTGTTCGAGACCATCGACCGGCAGACGGAGATCGAGCCAGACGACGTGGACGCCGCGCCCGTCCCTGATCGGCCTAGGGGCGACGTGGAGCTTAAGCACATCGACTTCTCGTATCCGTCGCGGCCGGACATCCAGGTGTTCCGGGACCTGAGCCTCCGCGCCCGTGCCGGCAGGACGCTGGCGCTGGTCGGACCAAGTGGTTGCGGCAAGAGCTCCGTGCTGGCGCTCATCCAGCGCTTCTACGAGCCAAGCTCCGGGCGCGTGCTGCTGGACGGCAAGGACATCCGCAAGTACAACCTCAAGGCGCTGCGGCGAGCGGTGGCCATGGTGCCGCAGGAGCCGTTTCTTTTCGGCGGCACGATCCACGACAACATCGCGTACGGACGTGAGGGCGCAACGGAGGCAGAGGTGGTCGAGGCGGCGACGCAGGCGAACGCGCATAAGTTCGTGTCGGCGCTGCCGGAGGGGTACAAGACGTGCGTCGGGGAGCGCGGGTGCAGCTGTCGGGCGGGCAGCGGCAGCGGATCGCCATCGCGCGGGCGCTGGTGAAGCAGGCGCCGATCATGCTGCTGGACGAGGCGACGAGCGCGCTGGACGCCGAGTCGGAGCGGAGCGTGCAGGAGGCGCTGGACCGTGCCGGCACGGGGCGCACGACCATCGTGGTGGCGCACCGGCTGGCGACGGTGCGGAACGCCCACACCATCGCGGTGATCGACGACGGGAAGGTGGTGGAGCAGGGGTCGCACTCGCACCTGCTCAATCACCACCCCGACGGATGCTACGCGCGGCTGCTGCAGATGCAGCGGCTCACGCCCCACGCCGCCGCTGTGCCCGGATCGTCTGCGTCCAGCGTTTGATAGATCATCGCGTTTCCACTTTTCTTGCATTTTGTTGTAGGATCTTCTTTTCTGTTTGTTGTTGGCGGGGGGATCACAATTTGACAAGGTGCATTATTGCTGCGACGAGATTACAGCAGCACGTAATCAAATTGATCGTTGTAAGTAGACAACTCCCCAGTTCACCACATGTATTTAGCCTCACTTATATATTTTTAGTATCAAGTGGAAATTAGAAAAACATGTATTCCTTCATTTCCATCGAGGGCTCGTATCTATAATGTTTGAGCTAATTATCAAAAAAAAATATAATGTTTGAGCTAACATTGGCAGCGGGAGAAACTGCATCACGAGAACAGCAAAAGTAACAGAAATAAACAAACAAACATGACCGATCCTCCTCACTCCTAAGTCCTAACGAGTATATTATTACATTCTAAAATATCATCCAGTGCTGCGATGTCAACTCGTCAGAAGTCTATACAACCCGGAATTTAGGGACAATGTTGCTGCTAATTCTTCCCACAGCGTGCAAATTACTGAAGATAAAGTATCACACGCCAGGCAGCATTGCAGGAAAGCTGGAACCCTAGAGTTTGACTCCAAATCCAAATGAGTGTCACATGCAGGCTTATAATCTGAACGTATTTGTGTGCCCCAGCAGCAACTTCATATGAACGGTGCATGCGCGCGTCTAGCGAGAGATCGAACAAAGGAGGAGGTTTGGATGGCCCAGCACAAGTGGCACCGTCAAATACAACCCAGAGTATCGTAAACATGAGCATAAGAGCATCTCCGGCAGATATCGGAAAAACGGAACCGAAAAACGCGTTTTACAATTCAACCGGAAACGATTTTACGGTATCGCGAAGGTTTGAACAGAACAAATCCAGTTAAACCATGCGGTAAAATGTTTTGTTTTCTTTTCTTCATCTTCCCCAACGAGTCTATCTTTCACGTACAAAAACATTTTTCGAGATCTGTTCTGTGCATTTTCTGGGTCTGTCCATTTTTCGAGATCTGTTCTGTGCGTATTTTCAACCGAAACTGCAAATATTCGGGTTTGACCACTTTTAGGGATCTGCTAGAGATGCTCTAAGAAAATCTCCAACGAGCCACTGTTTTGGTCCACTTGCAGTGGTAGCGGACATGGCAGAGGTCCATGTCCCGCCTTGATCCGTTTGGTGTGGTTAGTGCACCCAACGGCGCCCCTATTTTGAAGTTTTCCTTCAATTTCACTCATTTGCACATACGAATGAAGATAAACTAAATAAAATAAAAATGAAAGCAAATAATTACAACTAAATATCCGTCACATAACAAGGGTACAGAATGGATTTCAAATGACACATAGTTCAAAAGACACTTAAAATTCAAATCACAAGATAAGATAAATATGAAAGTGGAGATCATGGGTCGTGTTCGCGGATCATCTTTTGCCTCTTCATGATCCAAGCCCTTGTATCCAGATCCATGATCTCAAATCGGCCATCCTGATTCGGTTCTCCTCGGTTAGAATCCCTAGCTCCACTTCCTTGGACTTGAGCTCAAATTCTTGATGTCTTGACCCGGCTTTGGTCTCATCAATTTCTAGCATCCTTTGTACCTCAAGGAAGTAGTTTATTTGTTTCTCTTTGTCTCCATGTTTCTTCTCATCTCTTTTATCACTTGACACCTCCATGTCGGTGGTCAACCCCTTGAATGTCTCTTGCAATGCAATTGAAGAACCCTCACGCCTTGCATCTTGCATTAAAGTTTGTGTCCCCTCGACTTCACCACACGGTTGATCGATCTTGGGCCACCTTCTTCAAGATCGATGAGCGACGAGAAAATTGGACGTTTTTCTGATGAATCGTCCCCTTTTTTGTATGAAGCATTCTCTTGTCACATGGCATATCCCTTGATGATCTTCCAACAATGACTCAATGTGAAAGGCTTGTCGTCAAAGCATTTCTTGAAGTATTCCAAGGCTTGGAGCACCATGTCTTGCACGTCGATTCCATTCACGGGCCGGTTCACAACATGATCATATGCACCTTCAAATTTGTTGCACTCCGATTGATAAATGACCACCTCTTTGAGAGCGAGTTCGCCGAGTTGTCATTCGGGTCGCTCTCAATGTTTTACGTTTGTATTTCCGGTGCTCATAACTCCCCCACCCCCCCCCCCCCCCCCCCCCCCCTCCAATATGCCTCTCCTTTTTGCTCGGCACCACAAATTGGATCTTGTCCAATTTCCATCTGAGCCTCGCAAAAGCACATTGTCCTCTTTCTCCGTGTATGATCCGGTTCTCTCGCTTTTCCCCTTTTGTGTAGCGGTTTGTGGGTGAGCTTGTCCACAAACAATGGCTATTCCTCAATAGATACCCCATCATTTTGAGTCTCGGGTTGAGACTCTTGTTTATCAATGTGGCCGCCCTCATTGATGATCTCGTTCATCACATAGTAAGTGCCAAAATAGGCCTACGCATAAATACCGATGTCAATGTGGCCGCACTCATTTCACACCAAGTCCAACGATTGAATCGACGGAGGAAGAGTTTGAGATCACACTGAGTCAACGGGTGTCGGGGCCGACATTTCATCGAATAGGGTGCCGGGATGGGGGAGGTTGCCGGAGGACATCACGCGTAGCGCCTTGCTATGCACCACCAGGACGTCGGCAGACCAAGCGGCGAGTTGAGGTTAAGGTAAGACAACATTGGGACGACTGGCATGGACGATATCTCCGACGACGTGTCACGCGAGCCGAGCCGAGACGGTGTGGGTCCGGGCGGGACACGATAGCTGGCGGCGCTGATGAGAGAGTTGGCAACCCGATCTTGGCGACTGGCTCGCAGATGATACCGAGCTCGTCGCCGTGGCTATCGCGGGGCCGGCAATGATGACTTTCGCGAGGGCGGCGTTCAGCGCCTCCTCCTTTAGCACGAGCACAACATGGGCGACAGGGGTCACGGCAATGGCGCCTGTGTTGGCGCGGGTTTGCATGGCGACGACCGCGGCGCGGTCCTCAAGCTGGGCGGCAGCAACTTCGTCTTCGGCCGCCCGCTCCTTGACCTTGTGGCTACGACCACGCCTCTTCGCGGTGTCAACAGCTAGCTGCGTCGACATGAGCTCCCTCTTTGGCTTGGGCAGGCATGCAGTGGCTGACGCGTCCTCTATCGGTGGTCGCTAGGGATTGAGCAGCGGCGACATGGACAGGGTTGGACTGTGAGAGGAGAGAAGGGAGATCATTTGGATGTGCCGCTGTCTGGAGGCCCCGGGGAGGATAAGGGCGGACGGCGGACGTTGTCCGCTCGACCCTAAAGCGCTCGAAAATGTCTGTGGCCCTCTATCCGTTTGGGGTGCGTCGTTAGGCCGTGTCCTCTATCCATGCGGACACGAACGCCTCCGTCCGTTTGTGGTGGCCCATTGGAGACGCCCTCAAATATCTCTGTAGTGTCTAGAATCTAGACTCCAGGTAAGAAATGGTGTTGTACATTCACCACGGAAGAAGAGCTTCTTGTTTCCAAGCGGAACTCGAATGGGCTGCTAGCAGATTTGTTGGGGATGGCAAGTTAATAGTTTCTGAAAACTTGGTTAATCATCTAAACCTTGAAACTCAAGACCACCCACATTGGTTGGCTCAAGAAAGGATGGCTCTGCTCGCTTAGACTCGGGGCTCCGCGCTCTATCAGCTATCAGTTAGTTGGCGCCCCAATTTTGGAGAGGATTGCATAACTGGAGAGACTGCTACTCTACCTTTCCGTGTGAACCTTGAGTCGGGCTCCCCTCTTTTCGTGCTTATGGATTAGCTAGCAGCATTTACTTTCGAGTACCGAGTACGCCTGCAAGACGACTTACTAAGGCTTGCGCCCTCCTAAATCTTAGAATCCTAATGCCACAGGTGCTATGTCGGAAATCCATTGAGTTTATCCTCTGCCCCAAGGAAAATCAAAGAAGAAGAAAGCCCTGGTATTCTCTACTTGAATTCAGGAAGATCCATCTTTCCTGGATTAGTGATTACTTCAATCCACACCCCTATGGAATAACAAAAAGCAAGGGCCTGTACCTACTGTTTTTTTCTTGGGATCAATATCAGCAATGCAGTTCATCCAACGAGAAACCAAATTACAACTATAGAACTATGGCGCAATCAAACCAGTCTTTCAAGAGAAGATAGGTCTGTTTTTATTAAGGAATTGCGGCGAGTATTGCTTGTTTCCCAGATCCGGTATCAGGACCTGTCGATAGATGGGATGGACCCACCTGTTTGACTCTTATGAATTGATAGTTAGATACTATTGCTAAAGGAAAGCTTTGCTTTCCTGTTTCCTTTTACGAAACCTCCGAGTTTCAACTACTAAGTGAAGTTAAGTAGCACTTCAGCTATTCTAAATGTGAATAGATTCCAATCAAGCAAGCAATACTTGCATCAGAACGGGAAGAATCCCTATTCTTTTCCATGGTTCCTTCGAGTTGGTATCTTCCTGAATTCAATTATCTCGGCTGCTTGAAATTCCTATATCAATTACCTAACCCGATATGGAGAAACAGGAGGACTGCCGATTTCTGCCCTCCTGAGTTCCTCGACTCTCCTGAGTTCATAAGGGAAGAAAGAAAGACCCCCTGCGGCGTTTGGTACCTTTCGAGATAGCTGCCTTCTATCGTTATGCTTTGAAGAGATCTTCAATAGAAGCAAAGCATACCACAGATAGGCATCCATCTACACGACACGATAGCTTAAGCAAAGAATAGAGAGAGCTAAGCTAGAATACAAACTCAAAATATATTCCACTAGCGTAGGCCTACCATAGACTAGTCTAAAAAAACCTTTTCTTTGTCTGTCAGCAGGAGAGTCTTCCTCCTAAATACGACAAGCTTTTTGCGCAATTTCCTGAATCCTCGGATGAAGCTCGAAAGGCGGTTTGTAAGGCATTCCGTCTCGCCCTAAATGGAATGGCTCTCTTAGTTACGCTGTGCCCCGACCCGAGTCCCCACGTCTGTTTTTATCCGCCCGCAACCCGGCCTATTCCAACAAATCGAATTCCAAAGCTCAGCTTAACGGTGACCACGGGACCGATCCCTACTAACTAGTTTGCTGCTGCCGAGGACCCTTTTTAAGTTATAGTGCGTTAAGCTTCGCCAGAAGCAAGCAAGATGATGAAGCGAAGCTTTATTTCTTTATGTGCAGAAAAATAAGATTGTCTAGTATTTTTAGTGTAAGTAATATCATAATGGTAGGGTATGTGGCTCTTTCTACACACAAATAAAAAACCGCTGCGCCATGCGTTCAATTAAAAAAAAGCCTCTGTGAAGCTGCAGGGATTACAAAAAGAGGGTGCTTTCCTGTGTTGCACTGAAAAAAGGACAAAGGAGAAGACGCTCTTCGACTTTCTGCCTCCCGCGCCCGCCTAAGCCCGGCCCGCGTTAGAGGGGAAGATTAGCAAAGCGGAAAAAGAAGAATGAAGGGCCCTTCAGAAGGCGCCACCCATTATGTGCGGGCTTGAAAGAGATACTCCAATTCCAGATGCTCACACTACGGTATGGCCAACTGGTCGGGATGGCAGGAAAGAAAGGGAAAATAAAGAATTATTGCTGTAGCTTTAAGAGAGACTTCGAGTTCTATCAAAACACTGAAGCAGCCTATAAAGTACCTCCGTCCTTCCTTTCCTTTAGCCGAGGCACGAGAAAAAGAACTGAAGCTGGGGCCTACGAAATAAGACTAAAGTAAGAGTATTTGAATCGGACTGGCACTCTTCTCCTCTCTAGGAGAACCCGTAAAGAAAGCCGGAGCAGAAATCCAAGCTTCTGGTAATTTATTCAATTACTTGAACTGTTTTTTCTTTCTTTGAGCAGACTTCTTCGATAAGCAAGCAGCTGTTCGCGTAGGCCCGGATACAGAGGAAAGGGAGGGGAAGATATGGAAATCTATCAAAAGAGCACCTTAACGACGATGCTGGTTCTGTCTCGTCGCTGTGCTCACCGACGGTATTCTGCCTGCCATTCTGCATGGTAGGCCGACAACACAGTCACTTACCTTATCCTGATGCTCGCCTCATGCATGGGCACTTCGCTCAGTAGCGAATAGAGATGCTTAACCCACATCACACTCACCACACTTTTATTCTTATAGTATCGATGAGGAGATAGAGAGATGGATATCTAGAAGAAGCAGAAGAAGATCAAGCCGATTAGAAATCAGCTAGAGTTTTTTTTTTGGGTCCTTCTCTTATCATTTCAAGATCGATCATCTCAAGTCTCGGGCTGAATAACCTACTCTTCCTCCGATATGTGAAGATGATCCCTAGCCTAGCTTGGCAATCCCTTGAAAATGCCCCGCCTGGAGAAGGTAATCTACCACGAGACCATACAAACAGTTGAAACTCCATTTTCCAACTCCATTTTCCGAGATACTATTACTCGACCAGAAATCACCAACCACTATAGTTAGATTTATTCGATTTCTTGAGAGCATTGAGGAAGCAAATATTCTCCCATAACGAATTAATGCGGGAAAAAAAAAGATTTCACTGAAAAAATGTGCCTAACCCCGGGATTTTGCGATACTTTTCTTGAAATTGACTTTATTTGGAAGAAAATGCACTCAACCTAACAAATCCTGATCAATTCAAGTGGTTAGTTTAAGGGGTACATGGGGCTGACGCCGAAGGACTCAATTTGCCCGTATCTCGAGTACTTGGTTGGGATACGAGGATCCGTGTGGGTTTGAAGCTCCAAAGTCTACCAAGGCAGCAGCCATGGGGGCTGCCAAGGGCTGTTCGGGATTGCCCCTATTTAAAAGTGGCACCCCGTCTCCATTCACCAACAAACTAACTATTGAGTAGAGTCAAGAGGGGACGCAGAGCCAAGGCCTATTTCAGTTCAAAATAAGTAGTCTTGTCTTCGATCGACAACTTGCATTCTGCGATTCTTCAAAAGTCCTACTTAGCTCAGTTGGTTTGGGGCATCGGGAGGAAAGGATCTGATGAGTGGAGATAAAAGCGATGGAGCGACATGGACGGATGGTGGTGTGAATGACAACAGAGTGAGTACCGGCTGTCTGGGTCTGATGAGCAGTGGGCACGAGGTACTCAGTCGGGCGATGCCGCTCTATCAAGAGAAAGGAGGGCCACCCCTCACCCACCTACAACTACAAGTGAGTGTTCGCTGCCAGCAAGGTGGATACTCCATGTCTGACTTGCAAAGATGGAAGAGGGACAAGCAAGTTGGTGTGTCAGTGAACGTGTAGGGAAGATCAGATGAGACGGACCTCTGATCCTCATCTCATGCTACGACTCGTGTGTTGTGGCTTCAGACAGACACAGAGATCTGGAAGAAATGGCTTGAGATGAAAGTTTCCGATGCTTGCTGCTAGTACTGCTAATCATTCCGAGGTTCTTTCGTTCTTCCACAGCTGGGCGGCTGGACCATGATGGCATGTGTTGTGTTGGCGTCCATCAAGAAGCAGCTAGTGGAGCTGCCTGGGGCAGGCAGTGAGGGCCCTCTTTGATTTTTGATTCGTAGGATAGGAAAATCGTAGAAATAGGAAAATTGTAGGATTCCAATGTCATGCACACCCTAATTCTATACGATTTTGCATGCACCAAAGTTTGTTTGATTCCACTAAAAAAATTGTAAAATGAGCTTGAAGTGAATGTTAGATTTCATTCCTATAGGAAATTTTTCTATAGGATCCAATCCCACAAATCAAATGACCAAGATAGAAAAATTTCCTATAGGATTTATTCCTCCACAAATCCTTTGCAATTCATTTGAATAAAATGAGCCCTGAGTGTGACAGGATCTGGAAGAAATGGCTTGAGATGAAAGTTTCCGATGTTTGCTGCTAGTACTGCTAATCATTCCGAGGTTCTTTCTTTCTTCCACAGCTGGGCGGCTGGACCATGATGGCATGTGTTGTGTTGGCGTCCATCAAGAAGCAGCTAGTGGAGCTGCCTGGGGCAGGGAGTGAGTGTGACGGGAACCCTGCGCCCTGGATTCTGAAGATAGATGTATGTAGAAGCAAGATGATTAATTGGCGAACGTCGGATGGTACCATCATCTGGTGTTTTCACTTTCAGTGAAGCGGACTGGATGGATGGTTCGGAGGCAAAATCATTCGCCGTCCATCTCAGGCCCTGTGTGCATGTGACACTGTCCCTTCATTCATCTCCTTGCCCGTGTCTCAAGAAACCACCAGGCTAAGAGCATCTCCAAGAGGCTCCCCCAAAGCCTCTCCAAACCGGTTTATTTGTGTCCGGACGGGCTCCGGATAGAAAATGAGCTAAAATAGCTACCCAACCGGGGTGGGCAAAGCCTCCCCAAACGTCCGGACTGTCCGGCAGCCCACAAACTCACCCCATATGTGAGGAGGGTTTGGGGGCCGTCGGACACGCCCGGACAGCCGCCACGTAGGATATGGACCACTTTATCTACTACTTTTCTCTTTCTTTTTCCTTTCTCTCTCCATCCTCACCAATCACATGCATCCGGACGGACAATTAAGGATGTTTTTTGGCGCTATGGTTGGATGTGGCCACTTTTGGGGGCTGTCCGGACGTGTCCGCGGACACTATGGGGGCCGATTTTGGGGGCTCCGACTGGAGATGCTCTAAGCTCCGTAAGGAACGTCTGGCTTAAGCAAGATTTCTGCTGTTACTAGGTAGCACCCACACTCTTACTCCATGCCCTGGATCAAAGGTATAGTACTGTAGTATTCTCTACAGGCACAGCAAATGCGCCATTTATAGTTACAATGAGAGGGCAAACGTAGGAACTGCTATAAAGGGTAACTGTAACATGTTCCAGGACGAGTGTCCTTGGTAGTATGAGGAAGCAAGGTTCTGGCTAGGGAATGGTAGATCCAAACTGAGCATAAATCAAGGGGGTGCGATAATACACCTGTAAAGGCACAGCCCTATATGGCCAACACAATGGACCTCTCTACATAGGTAGTTGTCTATGAAATGCAGTGGCACTGCCTGTTGCCAGGGCAAGCTCCTACAGGCATAGCTATATAGCCTAAGAAAAATCATACACCCAAGAGAACTCTACAGAAAAGGAGACCTAGTACAGTTTCTCGTGTTCAAGGCTTCAAGCCACAAAGAATAGTGTGTGCTCTGTTGAGTTCCAGTATATACTATATTAGCTGAAAAGATATAAAATCTGCAGCTAACTCATGAAGACATTATGTCACAAAAGCTGATGAGTAACTGGCTTTAATTCATACACGAGTTGGAGAACATGAGGCAGGTAAAACAGAGCAACTCCTGACCTCTTAGGAAACTATTGGACCAAGAGCCACGGTCTAGGAAGTTATCTGTGAGGTAAAGCTAGTACATATGTGATAGCAAGGAAAGCATCGAACAACCACTACAGGTTTCATGTGGACATGAGCTTCAAGCCATTGTCAGGCATTCCCATTCCACCGGCAATATCGGCATCAAGTTGTGTGTGGGGGGGTTGTCCCGACAATATCTTGACCCTACAAGTATCAAAAGGCAGCGATTAGATACAGTAGACTAATAGTTTTTCACTTGCACTCCTAGAATTTTCTATAGCAAATAATCTAGATGCTTCTGCTGAAGGGAAGAGATGCTGCTAAGTTGGTGTACTATGTAAAGAATTGAGACTTGTTTATGCTTATATCTATGAACTAAATCCAAACTAGAAAAAAAACTTTGATTTAAATGTGCTTATACTAAAAACTGGTCACTTAAGGCAGTTAAATTGCAATGTTCTTACCAATAACATTACTCTGAAAAACTGGAGACGAGTTTATGATTATATCTATGAACTAAGTCCAACAAAGAAAAGATCTTTCATTTAAATGTACTTATACAAAAAACTGGCCACTTAAAGCAGTTAAATTGCAATGTTCTTACCAACAACATTACTCTGAAAAATTAACTTGGCTGTTTCAACATTTAAAACTGAAGGTGTGTAGACGCAGTTAAATAGAAGGTTGTTTCATCGAAACTGTGCTTTACATACTGATTTTTTTTGTTGGATTTCACTCAACCCGCGGTTGGGAACTAGTAATTCGTTGGGTCCTGGTTCTTTTCTTGTGAGACATGTAGACTAATTTTCTTTGTTCAGCTAACACCATGCAACATAGTGCATGTAAATATAAATGATTATGCATATCTTGATTAATTAGGCTGTCATCAACAGCATGAAATGAGAGGGGAAAGGGGAGCCCTGTGCATCTGTGCTGCAAAATGTAATAGGGCCAGTACCCTGCCAATACACTGGGCAGCATGTATATCATACTGTATTGACATGTATTGCTACTGTGGCTTGTGTATCAGGAAATTAAGCATTAAGATTAACTCGCTAAACAACTACGGGTACATGTATCGACACCTTTGTGGCATCTTGGTAAGTTTCCATGCATCATAACTCTAAACATGGTTCTAACAAGAAATTCAGGACAAGGAATCACCTTTTCTTGTGGCGTTTTGAGCGGTAATGATCCTCCTTCACACTATCATCCGCAAAGTACCGACTGCAGTCACACCCATAACAAGTATTAATAATGAATAGAAGGAACTAAGAATAGACTTGTTGTACAGCAACTGAAGGTCCCAGACACGGAACCAATCACACTCTGAATCATCAGCACAGTTGACTACGTACATATTTCAATCCAACGACAGGCACCATCAAAATCACCAGGGGTTGCAACACAAGTAAACGGCTCATGCCGAGTAACATAAACAGAGCATACGGCTTACTGCCTTACTGTGGCATATAATTATCATATAAATATAATTTGTCCGATTTCAACGGAGAAAAAAAGCCCAAATTGACCTCAAACGCGTAGTTTTGAGGCACAGACAAAGTACTTGCATAGATCATCGCACCGGCACTCTTAATAATGTGAAGAAAAGCATACTCGCAGTGGAGACAGTAGAACTGTCCCATGCCGGGGAGGTCCTCGTCGACGGGGAGAGTCTTGCCCTCGGAGTCCTTGCCCTGGTCGGCGAGCTTGACGAGCTCGTCATAGACGGCGTCGTCGGCGTTGAGTTCAAACTTGCCGCGGCGCGCCGTCTTGTGAGATAGCCGACGCTTCTTGACCTTGCGGTGTGGGCACTTGCCACCCATCTGAGCCGACTTGCGATCGGCGGCGGCGGCGGCGGCGGCTAGGGTTTCGTCTCCGTAGCCTGGAGAGCGGAAGTATGGAGAAAGAGGACGAGGACAGAAGAGAGCTTGGCATCCAATAGAGACTTCGTTGGGCCGAGCGCAAATCCAGATACCGTCAATGTTGGCACAAAGAAAGAGCAGCCCAAACCCAATAGAAAATAAGCCCAATTAGCACGTTCGGCTTCTACAGGCAGGGCCAGTTCTCTTTGGCTCCTCAACAGCTTATCTGCGTTCACTAAAAAAAAAAACCCAGCTTATCTGCGGTTCTCAAAGAAAAAAAATGTGCGAAATTAAACCGAAATCGAAAAGAACTCGAAATTTCAACCGAGCTTACTTTCCAGCCACCGCCCCCTCCGGTGTAGTTGAGGGATGCTATCAAAGTGCAGCTTTCCGAGCTTCTCCTTTTATGAAAAATCCATTTTTCTGCCTGAAAACGAACCGTTATCAGAGCATCTCTAGCAGATCCTGTAAAAGTGCCAAAACCGTAAAATAACGGCTATTTACGGTTCTGGGAAAAAATCTAGAGAGTATCTCTCAATTGCTAGAGGAGTAAATCTCAGGTTTGACATAACTAGTACCATAATATACTTACGGTATACCAAAAGACATTTTATGACCACCAACTTATGGAGTGGCATTTGGTGTCCCCAAGAAACCATCTAATATACAGGACTATGATACTCTCATGGTTTTATGGTGATAAATAAACGTGGACACATGTGATCAGCAATTATTGACAATGTATCTTGCTCTATATCAGTAGGTCCATCCAGCACTATGTTACACTAATAATATGCCCTCGTGAATTATGACATCCTTGGAACACTTTACTTTATGTGCATGATCAGAAAAATATGATCATTTATAATTCACGAACTAGTCCAGAGGCCTGATCAGGGATCACATGTATTTAGGTTTTCCTCTGAACCTTCCTATTGGCATAGAATATTTATCAACATAAAATTAGAATAATTACACGTTATTATTGCCTATATGGCTTCCAACAGAATGCCCAAACTGCATTCCTCGTACTCATAGCCTATCAGGCCGCAAAACTTCACAGAAGGTCTTTAATTTTTAATAGCGACAGATGAACATAACACACGCACCCCTCCTTCCTAACAAGGGAGACGAAGCGTAGGAGCGATTGTCGAACGTGAACTCGGATTCTTAGGTAATCACCGGACATGCTAGGACCCTCATATTGGATTGTCGTAATCTTCCATACAATTTAGCGAGTTTATCAATGATTTTAGCCTTACGATATCCCTATGAGATTTCATGGATCTGCATCCACATAGGCATATATTCCAGCTCGATGGATTCTACATTTTTGAACCTGTCGTGTCTCGTTGCACGGACACCGGGAGTATAGGATACCCCCTTTTAGGTTCGGCACGGGGCGCGAAGGAGGCTGAGAATCTTCTTCTTGGGCGGAGTCTAGATCAAGCTCTCCTCTCCACGATCAAAGCATGCAACCAAAGGGACACAAGGAGCTACCCAGGTTCAGGCCGCCCGGAGGCTAAAAGCCCTACTCCTGCATGTCTGGATTGATGGGTTCTTCATAGTGTAGCTTACAATGGAACCTCCCGGATGGGGTACCCGGAAGGGTTTTGGCTGGAGGTAGAAGAAGGACAGATCCTGACCCGGAGGAGATCACCTTCCCCTCTACCTTCGCAGCCCTAGTCTAGTCTTGCTCGGATTGAACTAGTGCCTTGGTTCTAGCTTGTGTTCGTCCTTGCTTCGATCCCCCCTCCTCCGTGCCTTGGTCCTCCTTTTATAGGCTAAGGGGTTGCCACAGGGTCACGTGAGGGGCATGAGGGGCCTTCGGGGTGAAGGACCCTCCTCATCTAGTTTAGGAGGAGACGTGGCCTCTCCTCAGCCTAGCGTCTCCTTTGGGTTAGGTGGGAGCGTCCGCCTTGGGGTGGACAGGAGCTGACACAACCACGGGGCGTGCTTCCCGCCCGCGCTGCCTTCGCCTTGCTTCCCAAGTCTTCCGCGGTGAGGTGGAGTGCTTATCCACAGGGACGTGGGGAAGTACCCGAGAGGGAGCCTGGCCTCCTGCCCGGAACTCGGGCTCTCGGGTCCCTCCTGGCCTTCTTGCTTGGTTCGGGGACCCGGAAGGTCCCCTGGACCGGAGCCCTTTGTCGATGCAGGCCATGCGTGTCTTGACGGTGAACCCGCCAGCTTGACTTGAGTCTTGGTCTTGTCCATCTTCATCTTGGGCCCACATGGGGTGGACCCACTTTGGCAGTACTAAGGGAACCCCATGTTCCACTGTTGCGACAGTAGCCCCGGGCATGGTCCCGGCGGCTCTTGCTCCAGCTGCCGGGGCCATGGCCTAAAGATAGGTCAAAGTGGGTCCCGGGCACCTGGTCTTCCTTGCTCAGCTCCGTTGGTGGCCTTGAAGGTCTTGGAGTTACTCCGCTCGGGGGAATAACTGCGGGGCCCCCTCGATTCCCAATAACGGAAGAACCGAGGAGACGCTTGACAGAGGTGCCGCCGTGGCTATAAAAGCGAGGCGCATCCCTGGCTCTTTCGTTCATCTTCTTCCTCGGTCCAACTCCAGGTCTCCCCACAAGCTGCCAGAGCCAATGGCGAGAGCGAGGAGAGGAGTTGGGCGCCCTCGTTCTTCTTCAGCTGCTGCGGAGAGTGGCCCCTCCACTCGTGGTCGAGCTGTTCCGCGAGGTCGTGGGATTCGCGGTCGCGGCGACCGTGGAGGCCGTGGCACTGTTGTTCCCCCTCCTAGGAGCATGGTTCATACCATCTTCGCGCCATTCGAGTTCATCGTGGATCTGAACCGCATGCCTCGCAGCCGGCTCCTCCTGCCGGATTCCTTTGCGATGGCGACGGAGGACATCGGACCCTCCGGCTTCTGGCTGCAAGTGGAAGGCTGCCCCAATGGCCCCTCCTGGGCCATGGCGGAGCGCACCACTGAAGGCACCATGCTTCTGGGTCTGGGGTGGAAGTCGTTCTCCCGTGCCCGCCGCCTGTCCCGGGGGAAATGCTTGGTGTTCCGGTACGACGGAGATGCAACGCTGTCCGTGAAGATCTTCGGTGTCGATGGCGGACGCGTGGAGTGCTGCATGGAGAGCAGCAGCCGCAGTTCGAGCTCCTACGACGAGGATGAAGATGAGGAAAACTCATCTGACATCAAGGTCGAGGGGAGCTCGTCTTCCTGAAGGCGAGGAGCTTCGGACGGGCGCCATGGAGATCTCGTTGACCTCCTCCCCGGCGGCCGTGACGACGTATTTCTGGAAGTAGCGCCTTCCATTGTACGGCGGTGCTCCTTGCTCGATGGGAGCCAACCTTTTTGTTGTAAAAAAGATCGTCCCCTTGTAGTCCTTGTAAATGAAGAAGATCTTGTTTCTTCCTTGTCTTCGTGTCGCGTCCGTGTGAATGAGAACGGGTTTTTTGCAAAACGCGCTCCCATTACTGCAGCAGTCATAGCGTCAAGGGGTAGGTGGAGCGTGGGAGGCATATAAAAGACCATCCAGACTCCAACTCCTTTGACACCTCTTCTCGCCTTGTTCCGCTCCTCTTCTTCCCTTGCCTCTCCGCGCCCCGCAGAACAATGTCCGGCGAAGCAGAGAGGGCCTTGTCTGACGTGTCGACGGCGGATTCCGTCTTCCGAGGAGTGGCGGAGGCACCCAGTGAAGCTGGAGCCCGAGCCACTGGAAAGGACGAGGTCGTTCCTCGCCCTCGGGTCTCCTTGGTTTTCCCCGCGGTGGGAAACATCGCCGGTTCTGCTGCCATGGAAGCGTCGGTGGCGCTGGCGACCCGGAAGGACACCATCAAGATGGAGCCTTGGGAAGATCCTGCGCCTTGACTCGATTTCTTTCCTTCGCACAGGATGAGGAAGACATCATGGATAAGTTCGTGGACCACGTGCACCTCCTCTGCAGCCAGCATGTGCCGGGGTTTGCCCGGAAGTTCCCCGGCCGTGGGACCCCTGAAGATCCTGCGCGAATGCCCTCCTTCATCCCAGGCGTCCCGGGAGTCCGGAGTTCACCCGGCAGGCAACAAAATAGAAGACAGATCTGCACAGCCAGGAGCTCTGAGCTGGCCTTAGTAGCATAGGCTAGATATGTATCCAGGGAAAGCTTCGACTGAATGTAATCAGAATTGTAAATTCAGAATGTAAGTTCAGATGAATGCAATCCTAGGGCTCAACTCCCGGGGTCATTTCCCAAACCTCCCTTGCACTAACGCGCCGTCAAGTTTTCTGAGGAGATCTCTTAGGTGACAAGTACTCTAACCGCCTGCACCGGTAGCAGCACCCCTAAGAGCACTATGCCTTCCGGGAGTCCACTCCACAGCCACGGGTACTAGGCCAGAAGGGAAATCTGACCGTTCGCCGGGGAGGACGCATTACCCCCGCAAAGGTTCTCATCAACTGTCAAGCATGCGCAGGTTGGTGGTATATTGACTCCGAGCGAGATATTATGCCTAGAATGCAAGATGCACATGCAAAGACTTAGCTGGTTTTTGCCGTGCCTTGATCTGCTCTGTCCTTCCCGGGTACCCAGCTCCTGAGCCGCTCTTCAGCATCCATTCCTGTCCCGGGAGAGGCGCTACACATAACACACTTTCAGTAGGAAAAGAATGGACCCTCCCTTACATGTCGTGAAAGTGTTTCATCCGGAGCAACCCGCAAGCAAAGTTGAATGTGCATTTCTGTGTTTAGGTTCTTTAAAACACAGCACTGCCCGTTCCACTTCTTACCGCGGCAGTACGGCACGATCAGGTGGCAGCGCCTACTGATAGGCTACTCGCGCTCGACCTGTCAGCCACCGGCACCATGTCAGCCCCCTGCTTGGGGGTTGTTACGGATAACACACTTCACGACAACAAGAGAGGCTCACGGAATTGAAAAACTTATCTTTTATTCCTTGGCGACGATTCTTACACCCTTATACAGAACACTAGCCCCTTGGGCGTGCTTAGTTGACTCGAACTATCTGCGATTCATGTTCGTATTCAGGGGTAGAATTTCCGGAGATTCTCGATGTTCCAGGCGTTGCCCTCCGGCCTGCCTTTCTCGTCCTCCAGATAAACAGCTCCGGGTCTCAGGGTATGCGTCACCCGATAAGGTCCTTCCCACTTGGACGACAGCTTGTTCATGTTATCAAGCTTCTGCTTCTTGCGGAGAACCAGGTCTCCGGGTTCCAGTACCCGTGAACGGATATGGCGATCATGATAGCGGCGGAGCCCTTGCTGGTATCGAGCAGATCGTAAGGAAGCTCGACACCGCACCTCTTCCAGGAAGTTGATGTCATCAATCCTCCTCTCAGCTTGTGCGTCTTCATCATAGGCAAGTACCCGGGGGGATCCATGCCTGAGCTCTGTTGGCAAGACGGCTTCTGCTCCATAGACAAGGAAGAATGGTGTTTCTTGAGTGGCTCTGCTTGGTGTGGTTCTGAGGGACCACAAGACACTTGGTAGATGCTCAATCCAGTTCTTGCCCTTGTCTTCTAACTTGTCAAAGGCCTTGGTCTTCAAACCCTTTAGGACCTCCGCATTGGCTCGCTCCACTTGCCCATTGCACCTTGGGTAGGACACCGAGGCAAAACACACCTTGATTCCCAGCTCTTCACAGAAGTTGAGGAAGGATCGGCTTGTGAACTGAGAGCCATTGTCCGTTATGATTCTGTTGGGTACTCCGAAGCGGTACACGATCCCTTCAATGAACTTGATGGCTGCTTGAGCTGTCTGTCTTGGTACTGGCATCACTTCCACCCACTTTGTGAACTTGTCGATGGCCACGAAAAGGTATTCATGGCCCCCGACAGACTTCGGTATCTTTCCCACGATGTCCAGCCCCCAGACCGCGAACGGCCAGGAGATTGGAATTGGCTGCAGAGCTTGCGCCGGCTGATGTATGTTCTTCGCATAGTACTGGCAGGCTTCACAGGTCTTGACTAGCTGCTCCGCATCACTGAGGACTGTTGGCCAGTAGAACCCGTGACGAAAAACTTTACCCGCCAGTGATCTTGATGCCACATGACTTGAACATGTGCCCTCGTGGATGTCCCGTAGCAGTACTTGGCCTTGTTCTTGAGGGATGCAGCGGAGCTTGACTCCGTTGTCCCGTCGCCGGTAGAGCTCGCCGTCGATCATGACGTAGAGCTTGGCTTGACGAGCCACCCGCTCGGCGTCGTGATCGTCCTCCGGGAGGGCGTGCTCCATGATGTACTTGACGATGTCCCGGGCCCAGGGTGGGTGGGTTCCTTCCACCGGTAGCACCATCCGACGGAAAGAAAGCATAGCTTCCTCCGCTGGAGGGGCTGCCGGGTCTTGAGCTTCTGGGCTGGCTACCCGTGTTGTCGAGGTAGAAGGGTCGCCAGCCCCCGGCGCAGATCTTGTCGCGAGCCTCTCGGGTGGGATCGAAGGTCGCCTGAGGACCTCGATGTAGATCCCGGGAGGCACTGGTTCTTGCTTGGACGCCACCTGCGATAGCTCATCCGCGGCCGTGTTTTCTCCCCGTGGGACGTACACAGCCCGGAAGTTGTCGAAGCGCCGCTGCAGCTTCCAGACCTCTTCAACGTATGGTGCCATCTGAGGGCACGCGTACTCCTTGTTCACTTGTTTGATGACTAACTGAGAGTCACCCTTGACGACGATCTTGTTGATGCCGAGGCCGACGGCAGCACGAAGTCCTGCGAGCAGGCCCTCGTACTCCGCCGTGTTGTTGGAGATGTTCCCTTGGTAGTGCATCTGGACGACGTACTTCAGCCGGTCCCCGGTTGGTGAGGTTAGGACAACCCCAGCACCTCCTTTCCCCTTGGTGTAGGAGCCGTCGAAGTGCATGGTCCAGGCGCTAGGATCTTCCTTCCCGGGGAGGCAGGTTTCCTCTTCCGGGTCGTCGAACGCCGTCTCGGTCCACTCGGCCGTGAAATCCGCCAGCGCCTGACTCTTGATGTTGTCCGTGTGCTCGAACTTGAGACCGAAACCTTGAAGCTCCATGGCCCACCATGATATGCGACCAGTGGCAAGTGGGTTCTCCAGGGGGCTTCTTAGGTTGTACTTGGACACCACCGTGATGGGATGGCTTTGGAAGTACGGCCTCATCTTGCGGGAGGCAATGAGGATTGCCAGCAGCAGCTTCTGCATCATGGGGTACCGCTCCCGGGCGTCGCGCAGCACTGCGCTGACGAAGTAGACCGGGTGCTGCACCTTGCGGGTCGCCGAGTCCTGAGAGGGCTCGGCTTCCTCCACGTCGACGTCTTGGGGTGGGGACGAGGTAGCCCCCGGCGAAGTCTCGTCGGAGGGAGATTCTCCATTCCCGACGGGCTCCGCACCGTCTGGTAAGGTTGCAGTGACGTCAGGATCGTGAGACCCCTGGTCACCCGGCAGCCTTTTCTTGCACGGTTGTCCCGGGAGAGAGTTCCCGGGTCGCTTGCCCTTGATCTTGCTTGACTTCTTCGGAGGAGCGTCACGCTCTACCACAAGCACAGCGCTGATCACCTGGTTGGTGGCAGCAATGTACAGTAGTAGGGGCTCCTTCTCTTCTGGTGCCACGAGGATTGGTGGCGAGGCGAGGTAGCGCTTAAGGGACTGCAGGGCTTCCTCGGCCTCGGAGGTCCACTCCACGGGGCCTGACTTCTTGAGCAGCCTGAAGAACGGTAAGGCCCGCTCCCCAAGCCTTGAGATGAAGCGCCCGAGTGCAGTGATGCACCCGTTGAGGCGCTGTACGTCCTTGACCCGCCGGGGCGCCTCCATGCGCTCGATTGCCTTGATTTTGTCCGGATTCGCCTCGATCCCTCGGTGAGAGACCAGGAAACCCAGCAGCTTGCCGGAGGGGACCCCGAACACGCACTTGTCGGGGTTGAGCTTGAAGTTGACCCGGCGGAGGTTCTCGAAGGTCTCGTGCAGGTCTTGGATGAGGGAGTCCTTGTACCGGGTCTTGACCACGATGTCGTCGATGTACGCTTCAACGTTGCGGCCCAGCTGTGACCCAAGGCATGCTTGCATTGCGCGCTGGAAGGTAGCGCCGGCGTTCCGGAGGCCAAAAGGCATCCGGGTGTAGCAGTAGCAGCCCTTGGGAGTGATGAAGGCCGTCTTCTCTTGGTCCTCGAGTGACATCATGATCTGGTGGTACCCGGAGAAGGCGTCCAAGAAACACAGCAGCTCGCACCCGGCCGTGGAATCCACGATCATGTCGATCCGCGGCAGGGGGAAAGGGTCCTTGGGACAGGCCTTATTCAGGTCTGTGAAGTCGATGCAGAGTCTCCACTTGAAGGTCATGGGTTCGGTACCACCACGGGGTTGGCCACCCAGCTTGGGTGGGGAACCGACCGGATGACACCAGCTTCTATCAACTTGTCCACCTCGGCGATGATGAATTCCAGCTTTTCCTTGCTTTGGTTCCGGAGAACCTGCTTCACGGGGCGAGCCCCCGGATTGACCGCCAGTTTGTGCTCGATCACCTCCCTTGGAACGCCGGGTAAACCTGACGCCTCCCACGCGAAGACGTCAGAGTTTTCCCGAAGGAAGGCGACGAGCGCGCTTTCCTATTTGTCGGTGAGGCGGGCGCCGATGGTGATGGAGCGAACTCCGTCGCTGGTTAGCGCCACCTTCTTGGTCAGCTGCGGATCGCCATGGAATGGCGCCTTCTTGGGGGAGTAGATGTGGAGCCCCCGGGGTGCCCTTCGCCCCCGGGGAGAGCCCCATCATCATCCTCCTGTACACCTTGAGGGACATCCGCCATGATTGCCACCGTCTGGTTCAGCTGGTGAACGCAGTAGATAGCATCGTCGATGTCGGCCTTGACCTTGATCACACCCCACGGCGCCGGAATCTTCAGCATGTTGTAGGCGAAGTGGGAGACGGCCATGAACTTGGCCAGAGCAGGTCTGCCAAGTATGCCGTTGTACGGTAGCGGAGTGTCGGCGATGTCGAAGACGATTTCCTCGGTGCGGAAGTTCTTGGAGTCGCCGAAGGTGACCGGAAGGGTGATCTTCCCGAGGGGTCGAGTAACACTTCCGTTCACGCCTTGGAACACCCCGGTGTCTTGCAGGCGAGACAGGGGATTTGAAGGATAGCCAGGACCTTCGCCGTCAGCAAGTTGAGGCTGGAGCCTCCGTCGACCAGCATCTTGGTGACCTTGTAGTTGTGGATGACGGGCGACACGATCAGCGGCAGGGTCCCGACCCCGGCAGTGTTTGCAGGGTGGTCTTCTGGGTCGAAGGTGATGACTTGACTAGACCAGTCCAGGGGCTTGGACGGAGCAGAAGCAACCGCGTTCAGCTCCCGGACAAGTCTCTTGCAGGCGCCGTTGGAGGGAGGCAGAGAAGACCCTCCGTGGATGCACCCGACAACTCCGTGACTTCTTGATACTTGCCGCCGTTGCCTCCTTGGGGAGCCGGAGCTTCCCCGTTGCCGCCGTGGGCGCCTCGGAGTGTTGTACCCGCGACCACCTTGACCGCCGCGTCCTCCTCCACGGCCCCCGCGGCCACCGCCTCGGTTCCATCCACGGCCGCCTCCGCCTTGGCGACCCGTGGGACAGTCACGAGCGATGTGCCCGGCAGTGCCGCAGTTGTAGCAACCGTCTTGACTGACCCCATCAGCTCGACGTTGCTCCCGGATGGCGAGGTTCTTGAGCATGCGGCAGTCCTTGAGCAAGTGGTTGCCTTCTGGATGGATGTGGCACCAGGGATCACCTTCACCTTCTTCCTCGGAAGTCGGCGCGGGCTTGGTCTTCTTCGGAAGAGGCTCGGTGACGAAGATCCGCTTGTCGGGTCCAGGGTCCCGCTTCTTGTTCTTGGCTGGAGCGCCTTGTCCTCGGGTTCATCCTCCCCGGGGAACTTGGCTCCTTCTTCAGCTCGAGCGCACCGATCTGCAAGCTCCCAGAGCTTACGAGCAGACTCGACGCGATGGATGCTCAGCTTCTCGCGCATCTTGGGGTTGCGGACGTTGGCGTGGAAGGACTGGATCACCAACCTCCTTGATGCACGGGATGGTGTTCATCTTCTGGGTGAAGCGCTGGATGAACTGGGAGCCCCCGGGCGCTCATACCCGCCTTGGAAAGCCCCCAGAAACTGCTCCTTCAGTGCCCGCCAGGAATGGATGGAGCACTTGGGAAGGTTGAGAAGCCAAGTCTGGGCGTCTCCCTTCAGGGCCAATGGGAACTAGTTGGCCATCATGATCTCGTCGGCCCCGGCAACCATCGCAGCAAGAGAATAGATCTGCAGAAAGTCCCGGGGGTTCGTGGTGCCGTCGTAGCGGAAAACGTCGATCTTGAATTTCTTGGGCCAGTTGAAGTGGCGGAACTCGGGGGTGAGGGCGAGGCAGCCTTCGGCGAGGTCGATGCCCCGATCTTCCCGGCGGTGACGTTCTCGGCGACGCTCGATGCGGGTGCGCATATCCTCGTTCTGACGGCTGTTGAGCTCGTCACGAAGATCTGGGTTGCGCGAGGTAGACGACCCGATCGAGATGGCCTCGCCTTGATCGCGGTTTAGCCGATCAGCCATCGGTGGCGCGGTGCGAGGAGGCTCCGTCTTAGCTTGACGTTCACCACGAGGCTGGCCTCGCGGATCACGTGTCTTGTCTTGTGCTGCTCCGGGATCGTCGACGGTGGGAGCTTGAGTGGGTTCGACCCACGGACCACCATCGGCGAAGTCGAGGAGCCTCTCGACGCGAGTTCTCCATTCTTGGTAGACCTTGGGATCGCCGCTGCTTGGAGGGAACTGCATCAGGGCCTTGGCAGCGGCTAGAGCATCATGGCGAGCTTGCACGTCCGAAGGCGACTGCGCGGAGGTCTTGCTCTTGGATGCTCGTGGATCCTCGCTGGGGCGAACGCCGTGGTTCCCTCCTCCAGCGGTGGGCTCCTTGCTAGCGCCGTTGCAGACGCTTTTCTCCCCCGAGCGAGGAGGAGGCATGGTGGCGCCCTTTGGAGCCGCCGCTCCGCCAGGGCCGTTGTCCTTGTCGTGACCGTCCACTTCGTCCGGCGCCACCCTCTCCATGGGAGGCAGGGACGGAGAGACGCTCCGCCGCGCGCCAGAAGCACGACGTTCAGCTGAAGCTTGAGTGCGTGAGGGAGAGACCGGCTTGGACGCCGCAGGGTCTCCCTTCTTCCTCGGAGGCATGCTTGATGAAGAACTTGCCGATGAACTTGATGAAGATGAAACCAGCGCTTGCGCCCCCTACCTGGCGCTCCAGATGTCGTGTCTCGTTGCACGGACACCGGGAGTATAGGATACCCCCTTTTAGGTTCGGCACGGGGCGCGAAGGAGGCTGAGAATCATCTTCTTGGGTGCAGTCTAGATCAAGCTCTCCTCTCCACGATCAAAGCATGCAACCAAAGGGACATAAGGAGCTACCCAGGTTCAGGCCGCCCGGAGGCTAAAAGCCACACTCCTGCATGTCTGGATTGATGGGTTCTTCATAGTGTAGCTTACAATGGAACCTCCTGGATGGGGTACCCGGAAGGGTTTTGGCTGGAGGTAGAAGAAGGACAGATCCTGACCCGGAGGAGATCACCTTCCCCTCTACCTTCACAGCCCTAGTCTAGTCTTGCTCGGATTGAACTAGTGCCTTGGTTCTAGCTTGTGTTCGTCCTTGCTTCGATCCCCCCTCCTCCGTGCCTTGGTCCTCCTTTTATAGGCTAAGGGGTTGCCACAGGGTCACGTGAGGGGCATGAGGGGCCTTCGGGGTGAAGGACCCTCCTCATCTAGTTTAGGAGGAGACGTGGCCTCTCCTCAGCCTAGCGTCTCCTTTGGGTTAGGTGGGAGCGTCCGCCTTGGGGTGGACAGGAGCTGACACCACCACGGGGCGTGCTTCCCGCCCGCGCTGCCTTCGCCTTGCTTCCCAAGTCTTCCGCGGTGAGGTGGAGTGCTTATCCACAGGGACGTGGGGAAGTACCCGAGAGGGAGCCTGGCCTCCTGCCCGGAACTCGGGCTCTCGGGTCCCTCCTGGCCTTCTTGCTTGGTTCGGGGACCCGGAAGGTCCCCAGGACCGGAGCCCTTTGTCGATGCAGGCCTTGCCTGTCTTGACGGTGAACCTGCCAGCTTGACTTGAGTCTTGGTCTTGTCCATCTTCATCTTGGTCCCACATGGGGTGGACCCACTTTGGCAGTACTAGGGGAACCCCATGTTCCACTGTTGCGACAGAACCTATCATAAGGCTCAAGCAGCACTACCCAATGATGAAATGACCATGGACCCTGTTCCGTTACTCGCTTCCAGTCGTTTACGCATAAGACATGCACCACAAACTAGTTCACACCAAGCCTGTGAAATTTCACATCATGTGCAAGGTTCCAACCCAAACACATCGAGTTGTATACCGTTGCTTGGCTAAAGATTTTTTTTTCCAATCTTAACGATCATGGAGGCAAGCCATTGGGTTCCTTCCAGTACCTCCTCCTTATCATCCGCAATGATGACATCGTCAAACTCTCCTTCTAGAGATCTAGATTCTTCAGAAAGACAATCTATCTCCAAAATTTTGTCTTGCTACAGTCCCTCTGACATAGGAGAGTCAGCGTCTAGGGTTGGAGGAGAAGGCAGCACCGCCGGAGGGGACATAGCATCAGCCGTTGAGAGTCACACGTTCAGGGTGACGCGCGAAACCCTACAACCTTGAAGAGGAAAACATGTTGGACAAAACCCAACTCTCTCGTGGACGGAGGCAATAAGACATCGGTATGATTTCGAACGAAGATCGGAGTCAAAATCTACGCTGGGCGGAGGTGGAAAGGAGGTAAACCGTAGTTACCTCACTATGAGAGATATAAGCTAGCTTATGTGGATCCATGACATGATATGTCACACTTGACACCATTTATATGCCCTAGATTCATCCTTATTGGTTTATTATACTTTTCATTGGTTGACTATGGGCTCATAGAAGGAATGACAAAGAAACCACGTACGAAAGTGCCGAGATGTTTACGGGGCACAAAGGGTAGGCTCTACCAAATTTCTTTCTCTGTAAAGTCATTGTTTCTATAGTTTTGTCGATTCTTTACATTTTAATAGGTATTTAACTAGGGAATCAATGTTTTGCATCTTCAGTTTAGCAACTGATAAGTTATCTTTCTCTGTATTATAGCTATATTAGTAGAGAATTGATGTTTCAAAATCTTCAGTTTAACAGCTGATAAGTTATCTTCTAAATGGATGATAGTCATTGTCACTATGCCTTTTTTTGCATCCGTTCTGTAATCATTTGGTTCATTTCATGAAGTGGTGAATGTTTTAGATGAACTTGAAATTGTGCATTGAACTCTCTTTATAAATTTTTAAAAATAGAAGCTTTTAAAAGTTCGCCGTGGTTGTCTTGACGTAAAAAATATAACACCTTGTTTTCTCTCAATCTCCGAAGTAAATAAATACGAACACATCCGTGGACGTCGCTGGCCCTGGGCCGGGCTGGAAGAAGCAACGGCTAGCTGCTGGCTGGCCTCGACGCAGTAGTACACTCCTGCAGTAGATTAGATAGCCATCCACTCCACTCCACGTCTCCGCTGTCCGCTCTATTCCACTCGAAAAGGTGTCGAGCACGTCAAAGCAAGCAAAACAGGAGTCCATTGTCAAATCACGTTTTGAGTCTGTGCCGCGCTCTGGATTCTCTCTTCTTCCCTCCTCACGTTTGAGTCGACGCGTGATCTCCTTGCATTGCATTCCTCGCATGTGGATTATATGTCTGGACTATATTTTTGCCAAATCTAGCCCTTAGATGAAACTACTGCCATATCTGGTCCTGTGTGAAACTATTGTCAAATCTGACCCTTGGACGACACTAGATCTGCTACGTGTCGGTGCTAATAAAGATAGAGTTGAACTTGTGCAGGTCGGTGCCAACCAATTCCGCCATTTTGAGAATCAACACTACCCTTGACGCCGACCTAGATCCGCGAAAAACAAACATGCCACGCTAGTGCAGTTTTAAGGCCGCTAGTCCATCACACTGTCACTAATCACTGTCAAGTATCATGCAATGCATATATATGCCTGATGATCGGTGAGGACGGTGGTCGGTGGATCGACCGATATAGATGCTTCACCTAGCATAGCATGCCATGCATGCATCTATCTTTGTCGTGGTGGTGTCACGGCAGATGCCATAGGTATGGCTGAGTGCGGGGCCGATAGGACGCTGGAGGTATCCGGGGAGAGCTTGCACGCTGAGAAGCACGCACGGACGAACATCGAACCAAGAACACACGAGCACACACACGATTTACCCAGGTTCGGGGCCCTCGTGATGAGGTAACACCCCTACTCCTGCCTATCTCTCGATGTATATGGGTGAAGCACAAGCACGAGTACAAGATCTGCTCCTCGAGCTGTATTGCTAGACTATGGAGTTATGGTACGAGGTAGAAGATGAAGCTAAGCACAAAGGGGGCAAATGAGTTATCTCCTCTTCCGCCCCTCACGCAGGAGGAGGTACAGGGGTATTTATAGCTGTCTCGGTGACAATGGCTCTCTCCTCCACGGTGGCTTCACGTGCTCCTACAGAGATCTCCGGGATTCCTGCAGGAGACTCGCGCCTCCGGGATCTCGGGTCATCTCTGCCATGACAGGACCCTTTCTGTCTTGTCCCAGCTTATCCGGGCTGTCCCATCCCGGGATGCCGGTCCGCCAGGCTCCGGGTTCTCCGGCCAGGCGTGCTCCTCTGCCAGGCCAAAAGACAAAGGCCCTTGACTTCCTATCCGAGGTAAAGTTTCTTCTCTTCCTTAACCCGGCATGGATATGCCTGGGTTCCTTCTTTGACCCGGCAAGGCTATGCCGGATCCTCTTCGTCTCTTTCCTGCACATGAGAATAAATAAGAGTAGACCGACGGTGGTATGTCGGTTAAGGTGACTCAGCTAACATGACCCGGCCTAAGTGACCCGGTTGTCATAAGCCGGTTTGTAATTACACCATGTCTCGGTCCCTCCGGGACTTGGTTGACCCGGTTTGACCTTGACCCGGTCCACTCTCTAGAGCTCTTTATACCACAACTTACCCTACCTGGGGGTAGCCCCCCGACATTAGTCCCCGAAGCTGGTGCGGTCCCACAGCCTCGGATGGAGGGCCACGCCAGGTTTAACAAAACAAACCAAATCAACCGCCTTTCCGACTCAAGTATGTCTCGGTCTGGCCGAGTTTCTCCGAGTCAAATTACCAACCTTGTCCGACTTTCATCCTCAAATTAGTCTAACGATTCAACGAGATTCTTCCTAACTCCACCGAGTTCCAGTCACGAAATATGATGCAAGGATGTCTCAGTTTGCCTTGATTCGTGCGTACGGCCGACCGTGCCTCTGCACGCGCCGCGCACCGCACGTCGCATACGTCACACGCGTCGTGCTCGGTCACTTCAAGCACAACCTTTGACCACCTTTGACCACCCCGCGCGGCGCCTGGGTAACCGCGCCAATGATGGCGGGCCCACCACTACACCCACTAACGGACGGTGCGCACTCAGATCCGAGCGCGGTTTGGGGAACTGTTCCCGCCGCTTCGCCAACCGCACGCCTCCGCGCCTATAAAATAGGGGAAAGAGGAACGGTGAGGCCTTCTTCCTCCTTCACTCCCCTCTCCACTGCGAAAGCCCTTCCGCCGCCGCCGCCGCTGCCGCCACGAAGAACACTCCGCCCTCGCACGACGCCGGGAACGCTTTGCGGCCGTCGACGACCGGAATCGACCACGCCACCGCCGCCAAACTCCTTCCCGCGGGATCTGCATTCTGGTATGGATCCCCAATCTCCGTCTTCTTCATGAATCATCTCAAGTGTTCTTCCTAGCATGTTCTTCATGGTTCATCCTTAGGGTGTTCTAGATCTCCAAACACTAGACTTGCTAGGATTAGCCTTGTTTGCTCATAGATGAACCTACTTAGATCCGTTTCTAGATCTTTTTCGCACTGATATCCTGGCACGGCTCCTGATAGTTTCATCCTTCTCTGCCTTAGACTCATGTTTTACTTCCTTTTTTACTTGCTCGGTAGATCTTACTTGCTCACAGATTCATGCAAACTCATGTTTATAACTTTTACCCGAATCATCTTTCCGAAATAAATAGATAATCTAAACCGAGATACTTATCTCGGTTTCCGAGTGACTTTACCTCGGTTTCCGAATCACTTAACTCGGTTTCCGTGCTCTACTCCTGAGTCAGTTGCACGGCTCTTCCGGGTCATTTGTCTCGGTTTCCGAGTCATTTGCATTGTTTCTCCGGGTCACTTGTTCCGATTCTAGATTCATAACTCCGAGTTACTTACCTCGGTTGTATTTGTACTTTTTTGCAGGCTTGGTCCTGAGATGTCAGGCCGTAGTACTCCCGACCCGGCCGAGTCATCGGCGGCACCTAGCAACCGAGGCGGATGGGAGGGATCCGACGTAGAACAAGATGACCTCGATTGGTTGCTCAAGACCCGGCGCATTACGGCCGAGGCTATATGCCGGCTTCCGGGATCGGAACTCGAACTGGTTCTAGAATCGGGTGAACGAGTGGTCTACCTTGCGCACTTTCAGCGCAGGTTTGGACTCCCAGCTAGCCCCTTCTTCCGGGACTTTCTCGACTTCTTCGGTTTACAACCTCACCATCTCCCTACCAACGCCATTACATCACTCTCATCCTTTACCTCCTTCACCGAGGGGTATCTCGGCCTCTGGCCCACTGTTAGCCCTGCGGAGCGGCTAGCATCACTCCGAGGAAGCACTCCGGAAGCAAACTATCCCGAATAAGGACAAGGAGGTCGTGAAGGATATGACCGCCTGCGGAGCGGCTAGCATCACTCCGAGGAAGCACTCCATCTTTCCTCGGATTACCGGCTTAGAATCTTGCCGGAAGTGGCAAAGGTCCTTTTTCTATGTGAAGAGCCCAGCAGAGCGGGATGTTCTCAATCTGCCGGAGTTCAACATCACTCCCCCCACAGCCGAGTTAAACTGGAACTATGACCCGCAGGACACCCTTCCTGAGGTCCAACTGATCCACCAAACCCTTGAGGGTCTGCTGGAAAAGAAGTTGGGTGCAGACGACCTCTTGAGGACTTTCGTCATTCGCCGAGTCAACCCTCTTCAGCACCGTGTGCACAAGATTTGCCACATGAGTGGTTTGCTGGACCCTATCCGGGTCAGCACCCATGATCTTACCCACCCCCAAGTTAGGAGACGGGTCAAGGCCATCGCCCAGACCGAGATGGAGGATGATTGGCAATGGGGCGTAGAGCCATATGACCGATCCGGCTTCCGCCTCGGGTTAGTTTATCACCTTTGAACTGACATAGCTCTGCCTTCCGAGGCTACTTTTATCTCGGTGATGCACCATCTGACTAATCCGAATCTACTTCGCTTTTTCCTGCAGCTGTTTACTCGACAAATCACCGAAGATGGGGACCTGAATACCAGGAAGTGGACAAAAGATCACCGTGAGCGACCCGAGGAGACTGAAGATCCGGACAACGAGGATTATATGCCGGTTCCTCGTGCCAAGACTTCTACCTCGGGTAAGCCATCCGCCCGTGTCTTCGTTCAAGACTTGTCGACGACGAAGATGATGATTGTCAAATCCTAGATCCCATTGATGCTATTCCTATTTCATGGTCTGCACCTCCTGCTACAGCCAATCCGGGTGCGCAAGGCACATCCCGAAAACGCTCCGGTGCGTCCGGGTCAGCGGCTCCTCCGGCTAAGAAACCCAAGCAGGCCGTTTCCAAGCGTAAGGCTAGGGCCTTACCAACCAGCAAGGGGTAAGATAATCTTCGTATAACTTTTCTTGCTTTCCTTCTTTCCTTTAACCGAAGTTAACCTCACCCGAGTTAACACTTTACCTCGGTTTATGCAGCGATCCCATTGCCGCAAAACAGACCCATACTTCTATTTTCTCCCCTATACCTTCATCGCCACCCCGGGCGGCCAACACCGGGATTAGCAGCCCCGGAGGGGCAATCCCTTCCCCGGTGCGCGCTACCTCGGCCGACATTTCGCCGCCGAATCCTGATTCGAATCTGGAAGGGGGCCAGGCCTCGAGCAAACCTCGGCTCCGGGCCAAGACACCTCTCCCCTCTCTCCTCTTAAGGACTTGGAGACGGAGCGGGCCAAGACTCCGACTAAAACCTCGTCTAAGTTGGATCCCCGACTCTCACCTCGTGCACAGCATCATCACAACAAGCAGCAGCAACAGTTGAAGCGACAACAGCAACATCAGAAGGAGAAGGAGAAGGAGAAGAAACAGCAACAAGAGAAACAGCAAAAGCTGCAGCAAGAGAAACAGCAGAAGCTGCAACAAGACAAGTCTCAGAAGCAGCAGCAGCCCCCTGTACCGGTCCATACTCCGGCACCACCGCCTCCAACTGTGCCAACTCAGCAAGCCTTTGGCCAACCTTCAACCGACCCGAGCAGGCAAATTACTGTGACTCCAACAGCAAACCAGAAGTACCAAGACCTCTCCGAGATGATTTCCCGCCCCCGGGTCAACAGCCATGTTCTTCCGAGTCTTCGCACTCCGAGTGATAACAGCCTCGGCTCGGTTGGACAGTACGTGATGGATTGGAACGCCGCAGACCCAGCGAAGTTTCCTCTATTCCGGCGAATCCACACCCGGTTGGCCCCGGCCTGGTTGCACAATCCCTACACTCCATGCAGGTCTCGGCCCTTCAGGCTAGCAGGGTTGTCGAGGTAAATTTCTCAGAACTTAGCACTTACTTTACAATGATCAATAGTCACACTATCCACAGTCCCCGAGATTCGGGTTGAGTAACTGATACTCGTCCGAGTAATAGGTAACTCGGCGCGAATCTTCAAAAACTTGATCATTAATCTTAACTTATAAAAAACATTGGGATGCCCAGTCCCCGAGTCTCATGTCGAGTTTACCCGGCATGAGCTTACATTAAACTCGGACGACCAGTCCCCGAGTTTTATGTCTAGCTGACTCGGTATGATCTCTTATCAATCTCGGGCTCACAGTCCCCGAGATTCTTTTTAGCTTAACTGTCAGTAATCTTCATCAATCTCGGGCTCCAGTCCCCGAGATTCTTTTTACCCTCACTAACATCTTTCCTTTTGGCAGGATTGCATCAACACTCGGAGCCGGATCTTCAAGAATCTAGCCTTGGAGCACCGGGCGCTTAAGCTCTCCTTCCAGAACCAGCAGGAGGAAATGAAGAAGAAGGAAACTGAGCACAAGCGTGCTCTTAAAGAAGAAAAGTCCGAGGTGATTCGGCTCCAGCGGGATTTGACCGGGTCGAGAAAGAGAAGACCGAGCTGAAGAAGGAGAGTAACATGTTGAAGAAAGCTCTGGAGAAGCGTGCTGCTGGTGACCAGAAGATTCAAGCGCACATTACTGAATGCGAGGCTGAAGCTACCAAAGCTAAAGAAGAGTCGGATGCCCTCAAGGCAAATGTTGCCAAGTGGCTGGCTGAGCTCACCAAACTCAATGATGAGATGGATAGTAAGTTTCCTGAATCATATCCTTTTTCTTTATACCTTCCTGACATGAAATTTTGTGTCGGTATCTCATTTGATTCGGCGTCAGCCTATTTATCCTCAGAACAATTTGAGCACTGCAAAGCTGCAGCAGCCAACACTGTGATGAAGGCCCAAGCTAGTAGAGCCGAGGCATCTGGGGCTCCGCTACCCGAAGCTTGGGATATTGACGATCATTTGACTGCACTCAAAGCTCGCATTTCTCCCTTGAAGAGTATCAGCATCGAGCTTCTTAATGCCAGTATCCGAGCCTACCATGTCTTGTGGCCCGGATCTTCCAGTGCCAAGACTATTGCCGAGTTATCCAAATGCTTGCACCAAACCGAGACTCGGCTAAGGGAATGGAGGTCTTCTTCTGCTCGTGCCGGGGCCGACGCAGCCTTGCTCTTTCTGATGTCTTGGTATAAGGATATCAACCTCGACGGCATGCGTACTCTGCGTGATGGCTCCCCATGGGCTACCGACCCGGCATTGATTGCGAGGCGTGGGGAAGCTGCTACCTTCATGGCCAGGTTTGCCAACACTCGGTCTGTTGAACCTGGTGTGGTTTACTCGGATGATGAAGATGAAGAAGAAGAAGAGGTCAATGTTGATGGTGACTCCGAGCAAGAATACAGTGAGTCTGATTCCGAGTCAACTCCTGATGCCTCGGCTAAGACTGCGAAACAGTCTGCCGCCGAGATCTCCAATGAGCCAGCGCCTGACTCGGCCAACCAAAGTGCTATCTACATTTCCTTGAAGACTACGTCTGACTTTACCGATGCTTCAACAAGCAGCAAGATCACTCCGACTGCCCCCGAGTCTGCTACTCCGCTGACCAAAGCTACTCCTGCAACCGAGGTTCCTCCTTCAACCGAGGTTGCTCTCATCCGGGTCTGTCCCTGCAACCGAAGCTGCTCCTGCAACCGAGGTTCCTCCGTCATCCGGGTCTGTCCCTGCAACCGAAGCTGCTCCTTCCTCCGAAGCTACTGCTTAACTTGGATGAATTTAAACTGTTAAATCCCCGGAATGCCGGGTGCATATGTAATATACATTTTAAGTTCCTCCGAGACTACTTTATTTTGCTTAATTCGAACAAGACGCGGTTTATGTTGGATCAATTTAAACCGAGTCCCCGAGTTTATTTTCTTGTTCACTATACTTGTCAATCTTTGCTCTTGTCTACCATTTAGGCGTTCGACAGTCGAGTCACAAGATAGGAATTATAGCATACAATACTTCATAACATTCGAGTTGGGGTTTAAAGTCATCCGACATAAACAAATATAAAAAACAGGGTTAGTAAACAAGCTATGCCGAATCATTTTTGGGCCGAGTCCCCGAGTTCATTTTCATGTTCACTACGAACCATCACCTCAGCTCTTGACTGCCTTTTTTGGCGTTTGTCAGTCGAGTCACAAGATCACAACAAGATAGCATACAATACTTTGAACTTCGAGGCAAGGCTTCAAATCATTCGGCATAGGAAAAACATAAATGAAAAAACAATAGATAACACATGCATATAGACGAGACAGTCCCCGAGTTTTGATTCGGGGTGCCGACATTTCATTCATATGGAAACCGAGATACATACACTGCGCCCTTTATGAGTAAAAGGGTCGGAGTAGAGCTACATTCCATGGACGCTTGGTTTCCTCTCCGGATTTGTCCATCCTGTGCTTCATCGGTTCCTGTGCATCTATAAGATAGTATGCATCATTGTGCAGAGCCTTGCTCACAATGAATGGTCCCTCCCATGGAGGTGTCAACTTATGTCGGCCTGCAGTGCATTGCACCAGCCTCAGTACCAAATCTCCCTCTCGGAATACCCGAGGGCTGATCTTCCGGCTATGATAGCGTCGGAGATTTTGCTGGTATATTGCTGACCGAGATAAGGCCAGCTCTCGGGCCTCTTCAAGTAGGTCAACACCATCTTCCTGGGCTTCTTTTGCCTCGGTTTCAGTGTACATTGTCACTCTCGGTGCATCATATTGTATGTCGGTTGGCAGAACAGCTTCTGCTCCATAAACCAGGAAGAATGGTGTGTAGCCAGTCGATCGATTCGGTGTGGTCCTGAGACCCCATAATACTGCTGGGAGCTCATCTATCCAACAACCCGGAGTGCGTAACAATGCTGCAATTAACCGAGCCTTGATGCCATCTAGTACCAAGGCATTTGATCTTTCTACCATCCCATTGGCCTGTGGGTGTGCAACTGCAGCTATATCCAGCTTAATTCTCTTCTCGGCACAAAACCGAGCAAATTCTCCCACAGCAAAGTTGGTTCCATTATCTGTGATGGTACTGTGTGGATAACCATATCTCAGAATTATGTCCTTCAAGAAAGTCACTGCTGTATGTCCATCACATTTCCGGATTGGCTTTACCTCTATCCACTTGGTGAATTTGTCCACCATCACCAGTATATGAGTCATGTTACCTCGGGCTGGCTTGAATTCTCCCACCATGTCAAGGCACCAAACAGCAAAAGGCCAAGTGATTGGAATTGTCTTGAGTGCCGAGGCTGGCATGTGAATCTTTTTTGCAAATCTCTGACATCCTTCACATTTTTTGACTATGTCTTCGGCTTGTTGCAAAGCAGTGGGCCAGTAGAACCCATGCCGAAATACTTTGGCCACCAAGGCTCTTGAGCAGGCATGATGTCCACACTCCCCTTGATGAATCTCTAGGAGCATTTCTTCCCCTTCTGCCGGGTCAACACACCTCTACAGCACTGTGGTTGTGCTTCTCTTGTATAACTCCTTATTGATGATGGTGTATGCTTTTGCTCTTCTCAACACTTGCCTAGACTCGGTTCTATCATCCGGCAGGCTCCCATTAACAAGATATGTCATTATAGGTTGTGCCCACTCCGGGACAGGTCTTACAGGAAACACTGGCATATCTACATCCATTGGCTCAGCATCTACTGGCTCGTCCGACATTTCCTCGTCAGTCCCCGGGTTCTGCCTGGCAGTCCCCGAGTTATCTCCTACATAACCGACATCAACATCCATTGGAACTGCATCCGACTTTGGCATCGGCGGGATATAAATTGATTCGGATTCTGGCGATGGCTTAATGGACGGCTTTCTCAAATGCTCCAAAGCTATTCCGGGTGGAATTGGATCTCTGGATGAACTGAGTTTGGATAGTACATCGGCAGCTTCATTCTCTGCCCGAGGTATATGTGTGTACTCGCATCCTTCAAAGAATCCCGAAATTTTCTGTACATGAAATTGATATGATGCCATGTTGGCATCCACTACATCCCAATTTCCCGAGGTTTGATGTACAACCAGAGCCGAATCACCGAAGCACTCAATTCGGCGAATCCCCACTTCCTTGGCCACATTAAGCCCATGGATGAGTGCCTCATACTCGGCTACATTATTGGATGCGGTGAAATGAATTTGCAGCACATATCTCAGTTGATCCTTCTTCGGTGAGGTAAGAACTACTCAGGCACCCAAACCAATCTTTGTCTTGGATCCATCAAAATGCATTGTCCAGTAATTCGGGTCATGGGCTGGTGGCTCATACTGCATCTCGGCCCAATCCACAAGGAAATCCGGCAGTGCCTGAGATTTGATTGCATCTCTTCTCTCATACTGTGGAGTGTAAGGGGATAACTCGATTGCCCATTTGGCAACTCGGCCATTTGCATCTTTGCATCCGATGATCTCCGAGATAGGAGCTTCACACACCACCCTTATTGGATGCTCCTGAAAGTAGTGCCTCAACTTCTTGGCTGCCATATAGACACCATACACCATCTTCTGGTAATGAGGGTAATTCTGCTTGGATGTCGATATCACCTCACTCAGATAATACACTGGCCTCTGCATGGTTTTGCCATCTTCTTCCCGCTTGATAACCCCCAAGAGCAAGGGATCACTGTAGCACCTCTCAATATGGAAGTAAGGTATCGATCCGCAGGAGCAAGAAGGAAAAGTTATCTATTCCCTACAACTAAAGTGTCACAAGTTTTAGTTGATTATGCACTAAACAAGTTTGGAGAACAAGGTGGTTGATGGATGGAAATTCGATGTAGCAAAACAAGAATGTAAAAGTGTCCCAATCCTCTTCAACGCAAGAGGACAAGACAAAGGTTTTCTCTTCTAGGAACAATGGACATGGGTTCACTTAATCCTCTCTCTCTCATCTACGGTGATTATCATGTTATAGATAAAGTACACATAATTGTCATGTTTTAATTGTAGCTTTTATAACGGCTATATGTCCTAAAACACATAGTTGAAAGAAGTACTCATTTGTGTTGCTAGGTCACCCTCGTAAGGCTAGCGTGGTTGCTCTCACTCCCACATCATACTCTTTCTTTTTACCCCCAGATAAAGGATGTTGGGCGGTACTGTGTCACTCAATACCTATGCCGTGTCACATCGGCCATCCCGTACCCACATACATCATACTTCTTAATGGACAATATTCTAAACACAAGTGCAATGATTTATATTTCGTGTGTGTGACCACACCTCTCTCATCTATCTACACTTGGTGGTGTCAATCACCTCATGATAAAGATAAACAAGGCATTATGCATAAATCAAACCATCACATGCATCATAGAATATCTCCAAAGTATGACAAGTCATAAAAGATCCAACACAACAGTAAATGCATAACAAATTTATCTCACACCACAATATCCACCATGGGAATTACATAGATGACCGTAATCATGTTCAGCAGCTCATACGGTACTAATTAGTGAAGCTCAAAGAGAGGAGAGATACATAAGTTACCACCACAAACCCAAATCCAGGGGTGGACTACTCCCCCTTCATCATGGAGACGGTGGAGAAGTCGTTGGAGAAGGTGGAGACCACCCCGGCAGCGCCCCGCCGGAGTTTTCCCCCTCCAATCTGCAGCTCCTGATCTCCGTTTCGGTGTTTCTGTGTTTGTGCGGCGCTCCTTTCGCGAAACGTCATGGGACCTTTTTTATAGGCGTTTTTAGGTCAAGACGAAGGCGGTGGAGAAAGGATCGAGGCTGCGGAGCCACGAGGCCCAAACGGGTGGGTCCCACGCGGCACAGTACCTGGCCGCGTGGGCCACCCCCTTTTTGCCTTGCGGGCTCCGTTTGCTTGATTCCTTCGCTCCTACGTCTTCTTCCTTCCAAAATAATGACCTCTGTATTTTTCCAGAATTTTATGACGACGTTTGGGTCCCTGAAACATAAAAGGAAAGAAATAGGGTTTTCTGCCTGCGCAGGGTTAATTCCATAAAAATAGGAAACAATTATTTTATTTCCTAAAATCATTAAATAACAGTGGTATAACCCTTATATGATGCAAATATGATTAGAATATGAGTGAATAAAGTGCAAAGTTCATGTATGCATTTTACATGCATCAACATCCCCAAGCTTAACCCATGCTCGACCTCGAGTATGAAGGTGATAAAACTAACATGGACTTTGCAATTTAATACTAACAATGGATATCAAAGATGATTACAATTGCTACATAAAGTCAAATGATTCATTCTTCAAAGGAGTAGCAATATGCAAAATAGTTTATGAAGTGATATCAAGTATTCAAGACAAGGATGTTCATTGATAGTTCACAAAGTGTAACATAGTAGCAAGTAATATGGACATTCTTACTTTTGCATACATGTGGTCCATAGAGTGATGATGAAAATCTGAATATGTTTGGTGGACACTTTGGAAAGATGAATAAGTGAGTAGAGGTAAAGCATGCATAAGTTTCATCTAACCTCCAAACTCTCCTACTTAAGTTAATGATTGCAATGTGGTAATACTTGGTGTCAAGCTCTCATTCCCCTATCATAGCATCTTGAATGATTATAGTTTAATGTGAGAGCAAATATGAGTAGTGTGCTTGACAAAGTAAAGGTTAGGTGTCTCATGCCCCTTGAATACAAGTACCTACACCATGATTACTCAACTTAGGAAACAAAGCAAGTTCAAGTTATATATCATTGTAAGTAATAATAGTATCATCAAGAGCGTCAACTGGGGTACCTCTTGTCCCAGGATATGGAACAAGCCCATATCAAAATGACAAGACAAACAAACAAGATGAACAACCTCAACACCCTTTTTATTTACCATTGGAATAGCTATTTATTATAAGGTGTATCACAGACGGTTCACCATAGCATGTAAGTAAATTTCCACCATGAATGATGCATGGCTTAGATTAGCGGCCCAGGCGTCTCTCTAACCATTTATACAAACTCATTTAAACTACTTCATTTCCACCTCATTTCACCATGATAGGCATCCATAAACAAAAGTACATGATATCAACTAAATGAGATGAAGGAGCATGTTGAAAGCTTTGCATGTGACAGCACATATGGGCTAACTCCCAACCTCGAACATTTATCAAGCCACTAGCATCATAATCTTAATCACAATGGGTCATGTTTTATTTATTGCAATGATAGTAAAATGTGCATCAAGTTCGTGAGAGCTATATAACCAACTTTTCCCATGGCAATCAATAACATAATCATTTTCATTCAGAGGTATAGATAACACAAATATCATGATGAACATACTCGGAATAGCATATAGCTAGTAGGTAGATATGGTGGACTCACTGGAATAACTTTGGTTGAAGGTGTTGGAAACAAGTTTTGACTTGTTGGAATGTTTGGGCTAGCAAAAGGGAGAAAGTTGACCATCTAGATGCATGCATGAGTGTCCATAGAACTAACTAATCCATGTTAAACCAAGTAAAATAACAATCAGCACCAAAACATGAATAAGTGATAGCTCTTCAAAAAGGATTTGCAAACTATTACTCATAAACAAGCTCATGAATCATGCAACTATATGTATCATTAAAAATCAACTCAAACATCCCTTTTCCCAATCTTATAAAAGCATCCAACATATTTCAACCCATATTTCCAGTAGCTCTCCCATATATAAATGATAGTGTGGTGGTCTCTCAAAAAATCAAACCAAAACAAACAAAAGACGCTCCAAGTTTATGCGATAAAGTGTTTCGATCGAAAAACAGAAGTTGGACGTGTGCAAACCGAGAGTGTGTAGGTCCAGTGGGGTTGTCTTCACATCCCCAAGCTTATGGTCTTCACCATCCTTGGATAGCTCTTGGTGCATCTCCTCCAATCCCTGTGAAAAAACTTCAAAACACCGTTTCTCCCATTTCTTTTCTGTGGGTGCATTAATAGTGATAAACAAATATGTTTCTTGCTGCATATAATCCTTGAACAAAAATTCATATGAGATGTCCAGAAAGTGTATAATGTTGTATGCCTACTCATAAACTCAATTGGATCAAAAAGATTCAACTTAAAAGCTCAAAGCATGCATCAAACAAAATGGGACAGAATCTGTCCAGAAAAACAGCAGCAGCAAAACGTATTTTTCTACCCTACCAAACTTTCTCGAAAAATTCCGAAAAATTCATGCATACAGAGGATGAAAAGTTGCAACTACAGTTCAAATATGAGCTCATTCGGAGTTACGAATAAGAATTAAAAATCATACCGTGCACTGATTCGTGCAGGAATAAAATCTCCGAACGCTATAAGCAACTTTTCAAGACCAAAATGGGTAAAACTTGGCACTTTATTAAAAACTCCAGAAACTAACTAGACACAAAATCTCTTGTTACAGCAAGAGGACACAAAGAAAAATCACACACAAAAATAACCGGGTTGCCTCCCGCAAAGCGCTTTCTTTATAGCCATATAGCTAGGCTTCTTACTTGTTGTTTATTGAAGATGAAGCTCATGAGGGAGCTTGAACTTTGATGTTCCCCTCTTTCTTGGGAAGTGTTCCATGCATAATACCAGGGTCCCATGTTGCTCTCAAACCGATCAAAATAATAGTCAAGTTGAAACCTGGTTGAGAGAAAAATAGAACACAAAAGTAATAACAACGAAGTCTAACTTTCTTTCTATGCATTGGCATTTTGTATATGAATGAAGTTTTCCAATGCATATTAACAAAAGTTACTTGCAGCCCATAATTATTAGTAGCATAAAGAGGGTTCTCATAACCTCCTCTCTCATAATAGTTGCAAGTAATAGAAGTGTATTCAACCATATAACCAATAGGATCTTCCAATTTAGATAATTTAGGCACATAAAGAGGATCATTAACTTTATTTTGGAATTCATTAGCATGCTTCCCTCTTTCAAAATAGTTATTAAGATCAATATCAAGTTTAGTATCATGGTTGCAACAAAGATTTGGAACTAAAGATAATTGCAAACCACATAAGTATTTCTCAACATAAGCAATTTTCTCCTCTATGGTGTTATTAGGAGAATTCAGGAATAATGTAGGACTCTCATGAATGAGAGTATTGTCACAAACAGCAAGTATATCATTTTTATCCTCACATAATGTAGTAACAACTTCTAAACATGGAGGATTATCGATAAGCATAGGACCATCATCTAAAGCATTATCATATAGCATATTTAAGCAACACTCCTCATTATCATCAATAAGTTTACCAACAAAAGGTTTTTGAGTTTGAGTGTTACTATCACATGTTGATGGTGAAGTTGGGTGATCCAACTCTTCATTCTCCAGTTGTTCATCTTTTTTAGCATCTTCTTGAGTTGCATGGGCATCCCCAAGCTTAGGTTGCTGTCCTCTTCTTCCTGCAAAATATTAGTTCTTTCCATGGCAGCAAGAGTTAACTTTTTACGTTTAATAGCATCTGCTCGAGAAAAGAAATCATCAGCTTCTTGTAATATTTCAAGTTCCTCAAGTGTAAATGTTGCAAGTTCCTCAGGTGTATAATCAAACAGAAAACCCATAGCAAAAGTAATGAAGAACTTACAACCAGACAAGTTTAAAGGAACCTCCCCAAGCTTAGACGATTGCAAGATATAAAACAAGTTAAAGAAACCTCCCCAAGCTTAATCTAGTGCACACAAGAATAGAAACTTAAGCGCTACGCTCCCCGGCAACGGCGCCAGAAAAGTACTTGATAACCCCCAAGAGCAAGGGATCACTGTAGCACCTCTCAATGTGGAAGTAAGGTATCGATCCGCAGGAGCAAGAAGGAAAAGTTATCTATTCCCTACAACTAAAGTGTCACAAGTTTTAGTTGATTATGCACTAAACAAGTTTGGAGAACAAGGTGGTTGATGGATGGAAATTCAATGTAGCAAAACAAGAATGTAAAAGTGTCCCAATCCTCTTCAATGCAAGAGGACAAGACAAAGGTTTTCTCTTATAGGAACAATGGACATGGGTTCATGGGTTCACTTAATCCTCTCTCTCTCATCTACGGTGATTATCATGTTATAGATAAAGTACACATAATTGTCATGTTTTAATGGTAGCTTTTATAACGGCTATATGTCCTAAAACACATAGTTGAAAGAAGTACTCATTTGTGTTGCTAGGTCACCCTCGTAAGGCTAGCGTGGTTGCTCTCACTCCCACATCATACTCTTTCTTTTTACCCCCAGATAAAGGATGTTGGGCGGTACTGTGTCACTCAATACCTATGCCGTGTCACATCGGCCATCCCGTACCCACATACATCATACTTCTTAATGGACAATATTCTAAACACTAGTGCAATGATTTATATTTCGTGTGTGTGACCACACCTCTCATCTATCTACACTTGGTGGTGTCAATCACCTCATGATAAAGATAAACAAGGCATTATGCATAAATCAAACCATCACATGCATCATAGAATATCTCCAAAGTATGACAAGTCATAAAAGATCCAACACAACAGTAAATGCATAACAAATTTTATCTCACACCACAATATCCACCATGGGAATTACATAGATGACCGTAATCATGTTCAGCAGCTCATACGGTACTAATTAGTGAAGCTCAAAGAGAGGAGAGATACATAAGTTACCACCACAAACCCAAATCCAGGGGGTGGACTACTCCCCCTTCATCATGGAGACGGTGGAGAAGTCGTTGGAGAAGGTGGAGACCACCCCGGCAGCGCCCCCCGGAGTTTTCCCCCTCCAATCTGCAGCTCCTGATCTCCGTTTCGGTGTTTCTGTGTTTGTGCGGCGCTCCTTTCGCGAAACGTCATGGGACCTTTTTTATAGGCGTTTTTAGGTCAAGACGAAGGCGGTGGAGAAAGGATCGAGGCTGCGGAGCCACGAGGCCCAAACGGGTGGGTCCCACGCGGGCACAGTACCTGGCCGCGTGGGCCACCCCCTTTTTGCCTTGCGGGCTCCGTTTGCTTGATTCCTTCGCTCCTACGTCTTCTTCCTTCCAAAATAATGACCTCTGTATTTTTCCAGAATTTTATGACGATGTTTGGTCCCTGAAACATAAAAGGAAAGAAATAGGGTTTTCTGCCTGCGCAGGGTTAATTCCATAAAAATAGGAAACAATTATTTTATTTCCTAAAATCATTAAATAACAGTGGTATAACCCTTATATGATGCAAATATGATTAGAATATGAGTGAATAAAGTGCAAAGTTCATGTATGCATTTTACATGCATCACCGCTCCACCACTACTACAACACTCACAACTCAGTTTGTGGCTGCAATATAGAGCAACATCGGGTCTTTGGGCAATGGCGAAGCAAGTATCGGAGCAGTGACCAACATCTTTTTCAACTCGGCAAAAGCCGCATTTGCCTGTGGAGTCCACACAAAGTCATTGGTTCTTTTCATCAATTGATACAAGGGCAAGGCCTTTTCTCCTAACCGGCTTACAAACCGGCTTAGGGATGCAAGACAGCCAGTAAACTTTTGCACATCTTTAGGATTTTGAGGCAACCTCATATTCTCAATAGCCCGAATCTTTACCGGATTAGCTTCGATACCTCGGCTAGATACATGGAAACCGAGTAATTTTCCTGCTGGTACACCAAATGTACATTTATCCGGGTTAAGTTTCATCCGGTATTTTCTCAAGTTTGCGAATGTTTCTCCTAGATCATCGACCAAGGTTGACTTCTCTTTAGTTTTAATGACTATGTCATCGACATACACCTGCACATTTTTTCCTATTTGATTCTGCAAACATTTTTGCATACACCTTTGATAAGTAGCACCGGCATTTCTCAAACCGAATGTCATGACACGATAGCAATATGCCCCATACGGGGTGATAAATGCAGTTTTCATTTGATCATCCGGATTTAACGGTATCTGGTGAAAACCAGAGTAAGCATCCACAAAGGATAACAGCTCACACCCGGCTGTGGAATCGGTCACTTGATCTATCCGAGGCAGCGGGAATGGATCCTTAGGACATGCTTTGTTCAGGTTCGTGTAATCAATACACATACGCCACACTTTGGCTACATTTGGGTCATCCTTTTTCTTCTCTACCAGGACCGGGTTAGACAACCAGTCCGGGTGCAGTACCTCCATGATGAATTCGGCTGCCAGTAGCCGGGTCAGCTCATCTTGTATCACTTGCCTTCTCTCGTCCGAAAGTCGCCGCATCGGCTGCTTCACGGGCTTCATCTCGGGCCTCACAAATAATGAGTGCTCAGCCAACTCCCTCGGAACACCTTCCAGGTCATGATTCGACCATGCAAAGATGTCTCGGTTCTCACGGAGGAATTGGATGAGCTCGCCTTCCTATTTCTCCGTTAACCCGTTCCCTATGATAGCCTTGCGCTCGGGGTGTTCCGGGTCAATAGTGATTTTCTTGGTCTCCTTGGGCGCCTCGAACGCTGCATTTTGCTCCATGCGGGCCATTCCCGGCATGCCGATTTGCGCAGCTTGAGCCATGGCCACCACCTGCTTCATCTTTTTCTTCTCAGCGGCTATGATCAGAGACTCGGCCAGGTTAGAGCCAGCCGAGGCACACTCGATGGAGCTCTTGTAGTTACCCGCAATGGTGATGATACCATTTGGTCCTGGCAGCTTCATCTTCAGGTAAGCCATGTGGGTGGATATCATGAACTTGGCCAGAGTTGGCCTGCCGAGTAGAGCATGGTATGGACTTTCGAGGTCCACTATCTCGAACAGGACAGTCTCGGTCCTGGAGTTCTCCTTGGTGCCGAGACATACATCAATCCACATTTTACCCATAGGTGCACATGAGACACCGGGCACTATACCATGAAAAGTTGTGTCGGTTGGTAACAGCATGTTGGCAGTAATACCCAACTTCACCATTGTATCTCGGTACATGATGTTAATGCTGCTGCCATTGTCAACCAGAACCTTGCTGAATCTGACATTCTGGTTGGGCCCAATAAATGTCGGATCCACCACCAGAGCATAAGCTCCTGGGTTGGCATGATTCGGGGGTGATCTTTTATCCCCCAGGTAATCTCCTGATCTGACCAGTGCATATATTTTGGCACAGCCGGCATAACGGCATTGACCTCCATCTGGCGCCGCGCCCGACTCTTTTTGTCAGTTGCCTCGGTCACGAACACCACATAACTATGATGAGCTTCATGATACTCATTCTGGCGATTAGGGCTGGCATTGCCATAGTTGCCTCCGTGGTTCACCTGATTCACATCATTCGGTTCCCTCCTGTTATCATTCGGCCTCTGTTGCTGCTGTTGATTCGGCCGGTTCACCGGAGTGTTGTTTGCTCCGGTTAGCGCAACACGCTGCTGAGGTTTCGGTTGTGGCTGCCTCGGAGGACCACCCCTCTGGTTCCCTCCAGAATTAGCTCCTTCCCTCAAGGTGCGGTGGAACCAACTGCATTGCCGAGTCGAGTGATGAGCCGGCCCACGCTTATCATTGGTGTGGTACCTGCACGGTCCATCCAGCATCAGCTCATAAGTGGCAGGCAGCTGTGCATCTTGGTTCCAGGGTTTGTTTCCATCTTGGTTCTGGCCCCAAGGTGGGCCATTGTTCTTCGGCCTCTGGCTGCAACCAGCATTCAGTTGCTCTTGGTCTACCCCAGCAACCATGTTTGACCCGTACCGATGATCCGGCCGATCTTCCCTTCTCTTGTGTCCAAAGTTCTGGCTATCATTAGGCCCGAACTGTCCGGATCTGCTGTTACCCGGGTTTCGTCGACTTGGCTCAGCCGCGTTGAGCAGAGGCTGCATTGGATCTCCAAGTACATAACTGTCTGCAATCCGAATTGTCTCGGCCAAGGTGGCCGGCATCTCCCTTTGCAACCTTTGCCACAGCATGGAGCCATGTCGGCATCCCTGGGCAAACCAAGAAATGGCCTGCGCCTCCACAACTCCTTCGCAGGAATTGCGCACTGTACTCCACCGAGTCAAGTAGTCCCGGTCAGTCTCATTCTACCTCTGTACACACATAGCCAACTGTTGTGGCCGATTCGGCCTCTTGTATGTGCTAGAGAAGTTACTCACAAAGGCTTCTTCAAAATCCAGCCAGCAGTTGATACTGCCCTCACTCAGATTGTTCAACCAAATTCGGGCTGGTCCTTCCAGCATCTGAGGTATGTACCTCACCGCCCACCGGCGGTTTCCTCCGGCCACATTTACTGCCGAGAGATAATCCGACAGCCAGTCCTCCGGCTTGGAGTTACCATCATAGGTCTTCGCACCTCGGGGTAACTGAAAGTGCGGCACTGATGGCTCCTCCATGATTCGGGGCCCGAAGCATCTAGGTCCAGGTGGGCCCTGCTCTTCCAGTATCTCGGACCAATGGAGCCTGTCCAACTTGATGCGCGCATCACCCGGTGCCAACATGCGCGGTCCTAACCGGGCTCCCAGTGCATTATCATATCTCTGATATCCAGCTCTCTCCAGAGCCGAATTGCCATCATCATATCGATTGTTCCTCTGGTCAACACCTTGCGGTTCCTGAACATGCGCAACATTCTGGTGCTGCTGACCACGGTTTTGAGTCGGATACCGAGGTGGTTGACCTCGGCCAGCAGGATTGAGATTCCCCTGACCCGGATTTCCCTGAGCCGGGTTACTCCTAGCCCGGCCTGCACCGTTCTGCCCGGCCATCTGCTTCTCAGCGTAGTCCGGGTTGTAGGTCTGGATCTGCTTGTTCTTTCCCGAGTTTACACTCGGGTCACGATCTCTACTCGGATGCGGCGAAGAAGCTTGACCTTTGGACTTCTGACTGCCGGCCTTAGCCGAGTGTACAATTTGGGAACCCCCAGCCATGGTGTTGCCCTTCAAACATGTCTCATTCTGTCGGTTGGCTATTGCCACCAACTCATTCACTCTCGCTTGCTGCTTGCGGTAAGCTTCGCCGGTTAAACCGGCTAGCTCAGCTCTTGCTGCCTCTGCAGCTCTAAGGGTCTTGGCAGGAGAGCTATAATTCGGCTTTGCTGCCGTTACCCGCGTCGCACTTGACTCGGATCTACCATCCCTAGCAATCTCTACATTGAGGTCTTTGCCTCTCTTACGCACACCAGCCATGCGAACAGCATCAAGGCCATGAGCCTTGTTATACTCACGCATGGATCTATCATACTCTTCTCTAGTCTTGGCCATTTCCAAGGCCTCAGCATGCAGGTCCTTGCGCTGCTGCTCTAACTCTTCCTCGGTTAGGGCTACACCCGTACCAGGAACTATGGGAACAGCGAGTCTTTCGATCACCTTATCCAGAGGAAGAGGCCTGACCGCGGACGTGCCGCCCTGCTCCCGGGTCACCCTCTCCAGGGGTGGCCTAGCCGTCCTAGCCGACTTCTCCGGAGTCGAGGCATCATCCTCCAGACCGGCTCCAGTCGCAGTCCCGGTCATCATGACCTCTGCGCAGCTCTCGGGGCGAGTGACGCGCCGACCGCGAGCCGCACAGAGAGCAGGAGGATCTTCTGCCTCCAGCACCCGCGCGGGGTACTTGCAGACGAGCTCGGTGGCGACGTAGGTGTGGAGGGAGCCGAAGGCGATGAGGCATCCGTTAGCCGGGAGAGGCCTGCCGCCGAAGCAACCGGCGTTGTCGCTGATGAAGTGCATGTCGCCGAGCTTGCACACCAACCCGCTGAGCACACGCTCGCTGGAGGTGGTGATGGAACCCGTCCGGATGAAGACTCCAGCCAGCGCCGCTGCTGGCCCCACGGTGGGCGCCAACTGTCGTGGTGGTGTCACGGCAGATGCCATAGGTATGGCTGAGTGCGGGGCCGATAGGACGCTGGAGGTATCCGGGGTGGGCTTGCACGCTGAGAAGCGCGCACGGACGAACATCGAACCAAGAACACACGAGCACACACACGATTTACCCAGGTTCGGGGCCCTCGTGATGAGGTAACACCCCTACTCCTGCCTATCTCTCGATGTATATGGGTGAAGCACAAGCACGAGTACAAGATCTGCTCCTCGAGCTGTATTGCTAGACTATGGAGTTATGGTACGAGGTAGAAGATGAAGCCAAGCACAAAGGGGGCAAATGAGTTATCTCCTCTTCCGTCCCTCACGCAGGAGGAGGTACAGGGGTATTTATAGCTATCTCGGTGACAACGGCTCTCTCCTCCACGGTGGCTTCACGTGCTACTGCAGAGATCTCCGGGATTCCTGCAGGAGACTCGCGCCTCCGGGATCTCGGGTCGTCTCTGCCATGACAGGACCCTTTCTGTCTTGTCCCAGCTTATCCGGGCTGTCCCATCCCGGGATGCCGGTCCGCCAGGCTCCGGGTTCTCCGGCCAGGCGTGCTCCTCTGCCAGGCCAAAAGACAAAGGCCCTTGACTTCCTATCCGAGGTAAAGTTTCTTCTCTTCCTTAACCGACATGGATATGCCTGGTTTCCTTCTTTGACCCGGCAAGGCTATGCCGGATCCTCTTCGTCTCTTTCCTGCACATGAGAATAAATAAGAGTAGACCGACGGTGGTATGTCGGTTAAGGTGACTCAGCTAACATGACCCGGCCTAAGTGACCCGGTTGTCATAAGCCGGTTTGTAATTACACCATGTCTCGGTCAACCCGGTTTGACCTTGACCCGGTCCACTCTCTAAAGCTCTTTATACCACAACTTACCCTACCCGGAGTAGCCCCCCGACAATCTTAATTCATTCCACAGTGACATCCTATTGATACTTAATCCGATCTCATCTTCTTTCTTGCTACTAGTACCTGTGCATGCATTAGTGCAAGATATGTTGGAATGAATCATCTTCCTTTTCGTTATTATTATTATTACATAAATGTCTTTGTTTTGCAGCCGTCCTGGACAAGTTCATTATGTAGTATCAAAAGTACTCAGTAGGTACCGAAACAGGCAATTAAATTTGAGCACGTACTACGTTTTGCATGGGGATATCTGAGATGTGACGCATGCGCCAATGGCAACGCTACTGCTGGAGGGACCGGCTATCGTCCTGTCGACCGGCTCTACCTATGTCGTGTCGTGTGCGTGTGAATAATAGCAGCAGCACGAACTTGCCCAAGTGCATTTGCACGTACCAGCAATGGGAGTGAGTGAATGACCAGCTACGTACCTAGCCGTGCACGCCCATCACTCGCTCCTCTGCTTTTAGATGCATGGATTATCGATCAACTGCTACCCCTATCTCATCATAGTCCATTTTGAATATGTTTAAAACTTTGTCTTTGTACGTGATCTGGCTAAGTCCTATCAGGCGTCTCGATCTATCACGATAGATGATACATGATACCCAATATGTAAGCTGCTTCGCCCAAGTCTTTCATTGCAAAGCTGTTTTTTAATGATTCTTTTATTTCACCAAGCAATTCTTTATCATCCCCGATCAACAGAATGTCTTATACATATAGTATTAGGAATGCTAGCGAGCTCTCACTTTCCTTCTTGTATACACAAGTCTCTTTGTAATTCTGAATGAAGCCAAACCCTTTGACCACTTTATCGAAACAAATATTCCAACTCCTGGATGCTTGCTTAAGTCCATGAATAGATTTTTGTAGCTTGCATACCTTACCAGCATTCTGTGGAATGACTAAACCCTTGGGTTGTACTATGTACATATCCTCGCCTAAATTTCCATTAAGGAAAACCGTTTTGACATCCATCTTCCATATTTCATATTTTAATATGCAAGCTATTGCCAGTAATATTCTAACAGACTTTAGCATTGCAACAGGCAAGAATGTCTCGTCATAATCAACGCCATGAACTTGTCAAAAACCCTTTGCGACAAGCCGTGCTTTATGGATGGTGATATTACCATCCGCGTCTGTTTTTCTTTTGAAGATCAATTTACACTCGGATCCACCAATTTCTAGACTTTGTTATCGTCCATGGATTTTATCTCGAAGTTCATGGCTTTGAGCCATTCATTGGAATTAGCGCATCCATCATTGCCTCTTCGTGATTGGCAGGTTCCTCATCCTCCAAGAGGAAAATCTCATTCTCGAACCATTGGGGTGGTTCTCGATTTCTTGTGGACCCGTGTGGTCTCGGTGTAGTCCTGACAGAGATCCTTTCCACCTCTGGAGGAGGGACAGCGATTTCCGGTTCAGTTGTAGGAATTTCAACTTTTGTTTCTTCCAGTATCTCAACCCTTGCAACAGTCATCGTAGATTCAAAAAACTCTTCAAGATTAACCGTCCTCCCACTTATTTTTTTTGAAAGATAAACTTACTCAACAAACACACCATTCTTGGCAACAAAGACTTTGCCCTCGGTGAGGTGGTAAAAGGAATACCCAAGTGTGTTTGCGGCATAACCTACGAAGACGCACTTGTCTGCTTTAGGTTCAAGCTTAGTGGTCTGAAGACGTTTCGCATAAGCATCACAAGCCCAAATAACTTTGAGATGCAGCAGACTCGGTTTCTTCCCATACCATATCTCATGTGGTGTCGTCTTAACTGACTTAGATGGTGCTATGTTCAAAGTGTAAGTTGCTCTTTCTAGTGCATAACCCTAGATGGTAGATCGGATAATGTTGTCATTGACCTGACCATGTCCAAGAGGGTCTAGTTACACCTTTCTGAAATGCCATTTCTCTATGGAGTTCCAGGTGGTGCAAGTTGTGGAACGATTCCACAATCACTCAGATGCTTGCTAAACTCATGACTCAGATACTTAAATGCCAAAGATATACAAGCCGAGACAAATTTTTCGCCTCCTCTTGCTTTTGCACTGCCATCATAGTGTACTCCATCTCGAGCGCCGACTTGCATTGGTGAACGGGAGTGTATGTCTCCTGAACCATTCTCCCTTATGATCATGTACGGGAGAGGGCGAATTAGTTTTTGGGAAGCTCTTCGTGTGACTTCTCTTATTTTTTAGCACACATCGTCTTCCATCCAACTTGGGTGGTGTTGCTTACCGCCGCATTCAACGTCGTGTGTTTCGGTCGGTTTTCGTCAATGTTGTCGTCAACAATGTTGCTGTTGCACCAAAGACTATTTTGTTTACAACCGATCAATACTTGCAACGTATTCCAATCTACTGCCAAAACATGTTTTGAGATTATGTGTTTCCATTTATCATGTTGTGTAATTCGCAAAAAAAAATTATCATGTTGTGTAATTCATCTAGTATGTTTGACTTATACATGATGCTAGTTGTTTTAATCATGATTTTATTCTGCAATTATTTATGAACTTGCCTAATTATCCATCATGGATAACCCATATCATTCAGACTAACTGAAAACAATCAAAATAGTGGTTTGACTAACATTTTGGCACATTGGACTAACCTAAGACAACTCCTGTCTACATTCGGTCCTACCGAGATACAAGATGTTTACAACACAAAAGTCACAATCTTTTTTTTGAAACGGGGGACAAAAGCATTGCCCCTTATCTAAAGAGGTAAATGGGGGTACCCCAAGGAGCTCTCACAGAGCTTAGCGTATATGGGCCGTCGGATCGAGACTTACTGCGCGAATCTGGACCGTTCGTCTCCTGGTCAACTTTCATGGGCTGCTGATCACTCGCTGACGCCCGGGGCTAAACATCGACGGACCCACTTCGTCGAGGTTGGTGCGTACTTTCCTGGGTACCGCCTCGCTTGGACCTGGTTGGTTCTTTCCACGCGGGGTGGTGGTGGGGGTGTGGGCCGCGTGGCGTTTCCTTATTTGCTGAGTTGCGGTCAGAGGTGTGGACTGGCCGAATTCTACTCACCTTGCTCGCTGTGTTTGTGGGTCTGTGTTTTGGCTGGTCCACATCGTAGTGAGTGTAGATGGTCCAGAGATTGGTTGCAAACTTCCGTTTGGCCCGGGGATAATATCTCTTTCGATGGGTAGAATTGGGTTTTCGCGTTCCAGTGGATCGAGCTTCGGTGCGCTCTCCTCGCTGTCGGCTCGTCATTTGCCAGCGGGTACAACTTCTACTGTAAGAGGAGGCCCTATTCCTCTCTTCGATGGGGTGTGCAGCTCCTTCCGCCTCACTTTTCCGCTTTTTGTCTCCCTTGTCGGATCTGGTTTGACCTCCTCTCCCACCTGCTGTTCCATCTCCGTAGATCCAGATCCGCCGCCGCCTTGCCGACTCCGGCCGGATCTGTCGCTGTGGACAGCTTCTGCGGCGGTTTTGGTCAAGGTGATGCTGGTTGGCCCATAGGGGCTTGATTCCTTTGGTTTGCAGCCTTGATTCACCCATGGGGTTCCGATTCATTGGCTTGGTCTTATTTTTCTCAGTTTCATTATGGTCGTTTGGTCCTTTCTGTGTGTTTTCGGTCCCAGGTTTCTGTTCTCCTGCTATTTGTTCCATTCCCTTTTGTCTCTATCTAGGATTTGGTGTTCGCTTTGGACCTTTTCTGTTCTTTCGTTTTTCATAGGTGCTTTCTTTTTGTTTCTCACGGATTGCTTTGTTTTTGTTCTGTTCCGTTCTTCCCTCTTTTTGTCTCTTTTCTTTTTGCCCGTTCTTGATTTTACGTTGCTCTTAGTTTTCTCCTGGTTTTTTTTGGTTTCTTCTTTTTGGATCTGATCTCTTCTTTCTTTGTTTACGATTCCGTCTCTTCTTTTTTCTCACGGCTGTTTGGGCTTGCTTTTTTAATTCTCCCTTGGGTTCGTGCTGTTGGGCTTGGAACATTCTCTCTTTTTCTCCTCTGTAATTTGTTCCTTTTGCCTCCTTTCTTTTATATTTTTTCTTTTGGTTATTTAGGTTTGTTCATCTTTGCTTTCCCTGCTCTTTTGTTTTCATCTTTGCTTCCTCTTATTTTTTTGTCCTTTGGGTTCGGTTCTACTCGCTGTTTTGTTTTTTCATCTTTAAAACTCTATGATCTTGCAGCTTGTGGGCTCTTATTTCTTCGGCTATTTCTGCTGACGCGGCTGCGGTGTTCATTGCTATTCTTTTGCAGGTCGTCACATCGTTGGAGATTGCTGCCTGAAGATTGTTGTTGTTGCTGGATTTGGGATTTTCTTTCCTTGCTGGTAAGGTTCAGATGCTAAAAGAAAAATAAAATGATAAAGTTTGATCTGCGGTTTCCTCTGGGTGAGCTATGTGTGTGAATGTTACAGGCAGTTGTAGGTGTGAGCTATATTTGATTTATATTACAGAAATTAGTTTGCTCTTGATTAAGATAATTTAGGTCATTTGAAAGAATGTGAGTGTAGCGGACCTGCACTTAAAAATTGGCAAGATCCCTGTGTATAGTGCAAACCCCTGGATCGATTCATTTGCACACACAGTCTAAGATGAATATCATGCAAATGCGTCAAATTTTATTACATCGCATGATCCAGACTTACAATTTTCATTACAAATTGCATAGCTCAAGGCTAGCATTTTACAAAGTTCAGCACAGCGGAATAAAAGTAGCAGTGAGTCTCCATCATCTTCATGTGCCACAGGCGAAAACATGTTGGTTGTAGACTCGAAACCTTATACGAAACCTCACTCATCGTCTGAACATCCTGCAACAGGAAAAATGTTGCAACAAGGTGGGTCAGAACCATATAAAATGGAACTGGCAAGTGACACTCTGTGGACACTTAGTGGAATAACTCTAATAACCTATATGCATATTTGGTTGGTGGAGTTCAAAGGCTAAGTTGCAGAAAGCCAATTTTTTCCTAACTCTTTTGAAACACTTTTCTTCTTATCGAGACATCCATGGCATGAAAACCACTGTCTCATCTACCCTTGTTCACCCTTCATATTTTACTTGAGAAGTTGGAATGTTGGGATCCTCCGTTGACGTCCTTGATCAGCTGCTCAGAATTGTCCGTAACCGGGGACACGGCTAAGTACTTAGTTTTGACACTCTCGAGAGGTTGTGCACGTTCACCACTTGACTCAATCAGCCCAAACTATCCTCTACACTCCATTAGTGATAAGGAAAAGGAGAAGATTAAGACGAGACTTTTGGGAAACAGTCCCCTGTTCCTCTGGGCAGACCCATACAAGACATTCATCCGCTGCGAACTGCCGGAATCAGGTTCCTAGAACTTACTTAGTCAAGGCAGAGCCATAGTACCAAGTGGCTGCACTGGAAGCAATCTTCACTTGGAGTAACTTTAAATCCCTTTGCTCCTGGGTGGCAATCCACAAGTGCACATACTCAGGTAAAACCATGGAAATGGCCCTGAGTAGCCACTCAACTCCGACCTCCTCTTTTCAAAACCAATCCACCCAGGTGTTTCATTTTACTTAGTAGAATTTAAATTTTATCAAAACGATCTTTTGCATAGCATATCAATATTTCTACTAAGTTATAATAGGATTCTAGACACATGGGAATAAGGGGCAATTCTAAACATGTCTTGCATAGCAATACTAATAATACCTACACATGCTTAAGGAAAATACACTACTCATGCATAGATAAAATACTTAGGAAATTTATGAATGTGCCACTTGCCTTGACAACAGGGAGAGTAGGAGTAGTAGTTGCAGAAGTCTTCGTTTCTCTCCGAAATTTCTAACACATCAAACAAGCCACAATAAACATACAAGCAAAAACAACACTATATGAAAAATATGACATGCATGAGATGCAATTATTCTAAGGAAATATGACATGCAAAACATTCTAAGGAACATAGACAAAATAACTTAAACAAGTTGGCTAGGTCAAGGTTGGATAAAGTAAACTTGATATAAATTAACTTGAATAGGTTGTATGGTTGCTCCAAGTCTTCACATTTTTGGTCTTCAAAGAATTTTCATCTCCCTTGTAGTTTCATTGATCTTCAATGATCTTCAATTAGCACTCTAGGGACTTAGTCATAAACACCAAGGACTTGGTCTATGTCCAAAGTGAAAGAGGGATAGGAAGGGCAGAAAAGATAGAGAGAAAGATGTAGTTGATCCTTCCAGAGGATCACCTCCAGGCTTCCTTGTAGCTTTCTCCTTGGTGTGATGACTTCATTGAAATTTTGTAGACTTGATGGTTCTGCAGACTTGATGATTTTGGTATCACTAGGGCTGGTCTTGGATGTAACTTAGCCACCACAAGGTCTAAGGGAGAAGAAAAGAAAAGAGAGAAAGACTTAGAGAATATAGGTGGTTGGTCTTTTTAAAGTTCCTCTTGATTTCTTCTAAGTGCTTTTACTTCTTGGATATGTTTCTGGAGTCTGTTTTCTTGGCTAAGTCTTTCATTATCCTTCTAGCTTCATGTTGAGAATCCCAATGATGGCAAATGCAACATCTTCTTGCCCTTCATGGTTTTCACTAGTTCTAACTTGGTGATTTTCAATTTGGAGGGTCAAAAAGGGCTAACAAACAACCAATCAAATTTTCTAAGGACAAGTTAACAAAAATACGGTGACTAAAATAATTTCTAAGGAAAATAAGTTTAATAAGGTGACACAATAATTTACAAAAATAAGGGGAAGGTCTCTCTGGCTAGGGGCATCTAAATAAAACTATTGCAATTAAATGACTTTAAACATTTTTAAAACACCTAAAAAGGCTTTAAACAACAAACACAAATTTATGTCATTAAAGCATTTAAAAATTACATCTTTGGATCCTCTGGACAGATGGTTTCAAATACACGCTACTGGAAATTTATTGTTTCAAAAATAATTTACTGAACATATTTTATACTCAAAATAATGTTTAAACGATTCTGCAAAATAAATGATTCTGCACGATTCAAAACGTCAATTTTATTGTTTCAATAAATTCTCCTCATTTTTCTGAATCCGTGGATATAAAGTTTGTTAAATTTGGCCAAACGGTTAAAAAGATATGAATTTTGAAAGTTTTATGTCTAAACTAGACAGAAATGCGAAAATTGATAAATAGGTGACACATGGCGAGATTCTACTGGCTGGTACCCCTTCATCAAGTGATAAAATCTGATACGTTGGATCAAGATTTAATGGTTGACACGAAAAAGGTGCTGGGAACATTGGTGCTCTCACCGTGAACGTGAATCGGAGAAGAGGACGATGGTGCCAGCTCGGATGCGGACGGCGGCGACGTTCTGCTGCTCCCCGGGCTCGTAGACGGCTGCAAATGGCGGAGTTGATCACTGCTAACTCGATGGCGTCCTCGGCGACAGCTTCCGAAGCTTCGAACGATGGCGGCGTTGACTTCCCGAGGTGGTTCTCCGGTGAAGCTCCGGCAACGTCTTCTGTCGATCTGGCGTGCAAAATATTCACAGAAAAATCACACGCGTGTTTAAGGATGTAACAAAGGAGATGGGAAAGGAGAGAGAGCTTGGGGTGGTCGACGTCCACCGGAAATGGAGAAATTCGCCGGCGGCCGTCGCGGTGCTTCGAGCTCGATTGAGAGCAGCCTGGGGGCTCTCGGGTTGTGGGATTTGGGGCAAAAGAGAGAGGGGTACGTGGGGATTATGTATGAGCAAACGTGGAAGGAAACGGTGGAGTAAATCGTGCGAATTTAGGAGCCCAATCAATTCGGCCGTTTTAGGAAACGGAGGTGTACGTGCGGCAATGGCGGCCAAAATTAGGGAAACCTAGGGGTTTTAGGAGGGGGCTTTTGATGGAACCGGAGAGAGGAGGTCGTGGGCTTGCTATAGGAAGAAACTGCTCGTGATTTGGTTGAGTAAAACGTCGGGAAATAAATCGAGAAGAAACGGCAAAAATCAATGGACACGGGAGTGGTTTCTGCGTGCTGGAGATTGAAGACGATGACGTCAGCGATGACGTCATCAATTTTTCTTTTTCTATTTTCTGGTTTTACTTAATTATTTCATATCTTTTGTTTTAAAAGTCCAAATCAACTCAAACAAATTTCTAAAAATTTGTAAAATCAAAACCTTTCTTTTGAAACTTTCAAACACTCTTTTTCAAAATATTTCATATTTGAAAATTCAAATATTGCATAAAGGATTATTTAAACCTTTATGTTCATTTTATAAATAGGATTTTAAATAAAAACATTTGTGGTTTAAAATCAAATCAATTACCACAAATGTAATTTTTGGTAAATAGTTATTTTTAGTTTTCATATAAATATAATCCAAACTCAACCAAGATTCAAAATAGAACAAATAAAGACATAAAATAGAAATATTATATGGAGCATAATATGCCCTTCTTAAAATTTTCTCAAATAGTTTTCAAGTGGAATTAAAGTTCCAACTTTTGAACATTCAAATGCAAACAATACAAGATGAAAAGATGAATGCATGCATGATTTCTACTTTTCAATTCAAAGTATATATAGTTTTCAAAAGTTTTTGATTTTTCAGATTTTTCAAAATTTTGAAAATCTTGGAATGTTACAGTGAGCTACACGTTATTTGTATTACAGATATTAGTTTGGTCCTGGTTCAGATGATTTAGGTTATTGGTGTACGACTAAACTGTGGTTTATGGTGGTGGTAGGTCCTTCAGAGTGTAAATTATTGCTGAGTATTGCCTACGTCCGCGTGTAGAATTGTATTTGCTTATATTACTGGTCTTTTTTTGCTTGGTCAGTTGATATAGTTATTTGAATACCCACAATTATGAGGTAAATTTTGCAGCTTGGTTTTAGTGGCCCATTGTGGAAATCAATAATGAGTGCTGCTCACATGGAATTGTGTCTTCTGGTTTTGCCCACATGGAATTATCTGAACATTAGTAACCCTGTGGTTCAGTTTAAATATGGTAACAAATCTTACTGTTGTAATTATCCTGACATGTTATTTATTGGTCATCGGACGAAATTAGATGGTTTATGTGAATTAGGGTTGCTAGATTTATTTTCTCAGCGCGTTAGGGTTACATGGCTATGATTCTTCTCCTAACATGGTCGCAGAGTAATGATACGTCTCAAACATATCTATAATTTTTGATGTTCTATGTTGATATTATACCAATTGTTACATGTTTTACATACACTTCATATCATTTTTATACATTTTCTGGGACTAACCTATTAACAAGATGCCACAGTGCCAGTTCCTGTTTTCTGCTGCTTTTCCATTTCAGAAAAACTAGTCGGGGAATATTCTCGGAATTGGACGAAAATCAACGGAGGTCCCTATTTCACCGACATGTCCACGGAGTCCAAAGGGGAGACGGAGAGGCGCCAGAGGGCGGCCACACCACCCTAGGGCGTGACCCCCATGCCAGGTGCGCTGAGGGTGGTGTGGGCCCCTCGGTTGCCCTCCGACGCCGCCCTTTCGCCTATTTATTCCTCCCGTCTGGAAAACCCTAAATACCCGAGTCATATTCCACGAAAAGTTCCAGAGGCGCCGTCGTCGTCAACCCTAACTCGGGAGGGTTCTGAAGCTCTTCCCGGCACCCTGCCGGAGAGGGGAATCATCACCGGAGGGCTCTACATTGCCATGCCTGCCTCCGGAGTGATGCGTGAGTAGTTCATCATTGGACTACGGATCCATAGCAGTAATTAGATGGTTGTCTCTCCACTTTATGCTATCATGTTTAGATCTTGTTAGCTGCCTAACATGAAAAAGATCATCTTATTGTAATGCTACATCTTGTGTTTGCTGGGATCCGATGAATATTGAATACTATGATCAAGTTGATTATTAATCTATGTTACATGTTATTTATGATGTTGCATGCTCTCCGTTACTAGTAGATGCTTTGGCCAAGTAGATGCTTGTAACTCCAAGAGGGGGTATTTATGCTAGATAGTGGGTTCATGCCTCTAGTAATCTGGGCGAGTGACAGCAACGTCTAAGGTTGTGGATGTGCTGTTGCCACTAGGGATAACATAACAATGCTATGTCTACGGTCATATGTATTTGTTTACATTACGCACATTACTTAATGCGATTATCCGTTGCTTGCAACTTAATACCAACGGGGGACACGGATGTTAACCTGACGGTGGATTGTTAGTCATAGATGCGGTTGGATAACGGTCTATGTATCTTGTCGTAATGCCCAATTAAATATCATGGTAGTCATCTTGTCATTCATATGCATTGTCATGCACTCACTATTTTATCAATTGCCCAGCTGTAATTTGTTTACCCAACATGTTATTTATATTTATGGAGAGACACCACTAGGGAACTGTGGACCCCGGTCCATTCTTTTACACTGATAAAACCACCAACTGCAAACAATTATTCTCTTTTACTTCCTGCAATTAAATACTATTTTCCACACCATACGTTTAATCCTTTGTTACAGCAAGCCGGGAAGATTAACAACCTTATTGTTTCGTTGGGGCAAAGTAGTTTGATTGTGTTGTGTGCAGGTTCCACGTTGGTGATCGAGCAACGGCGCCACCAACAACCTTCTGAAGTGCTCCTACTCCTGGATCTGACAACCTTGGTTTCTTACTGAGGGAAAACTTGCTGCTGCACAGCTTCATACCTTCCTCTTGGGGTCTCCCAACGAACGTGTGTTTCACGTCATCAAGTAACCTTAGCTTTTGTTTGTTTCAGGTGTGTTGTTGTTGTGGGAGGCGGAGGCGCCAAGTCTGTCTTTCCGTCGGGTATAAAACTTTCTCCACTCTGTAGTATTTCGTTGTTGGTGTCCTTTGCTTACGTATTTGCCTTATTTTATTTATACTCTGTTGTTGGGCACTGGTTTCTGAACTCTTCTAAAAATATATTTTTTATTTTGGTTTCTCCATAACATTTTGTTTCAGGTTTTGTTTGTCTATTTATTTCAGGTTTTGGGTGATTGAGCTAAAACAATAACATGAAGATGAGTCTTCTTATCAGGTGCTCGACACTTTTGTAGCTATTAATTCTTTGAGGTCTTCGGTAGGATGAATGAATAACAAGGGGAAATAGTCCTCTCCACTAGGTGATTTGAGCCACCACAAATTTCCATTATTACTACTTTGTTTGTTTCCTGACCAGTGTTGCCCTATACTGAAGGGCGTTCATAGCTCTGGCAAAAAAATTGTCCTCTGAGATCTTATTATCATGCTATTTGCTAATGGATTTAGTCGATCTTTCTGCATAAGTTTTTTCACTCTTTCTCCCTCTTGATCTTTATATGCCTTGATGAGTTTTGATGACAGATAGACTGCTTCTTATCACATATATTATAAATTTTCCCGTAGCTTCCACTCTTTCCGCATGAATTACTTATTGCCGACAGTTAGTATATACATGTCTATGATTTTTTGTGGTCATTTTGTTTAACATTAGAAGCTTCAACTGGTGGCGTAATGGATGCTGCTATGAGCACTAGCTATATTTATGCCTACACTGATTGGATTGCTTATCAAGATTATGCATATAGCAATTTTGGTGCAAATGTTTTTTCAGTTGGACCGTGTACTTCCATGTGCGTAAGAGTAACTAAACTATTCACAGATGCGCACCACACAGAAGTGAACAAAGTGATTCTTTTATAGTCCATTTAAGTAATCTACAAATAGAGGTATTGAGGTTGTAAGGAACTAGGACTGATAAACAAATTGCAACCTCTTTCTTAGAGTACTGTGTTTTTCAAGTTGCTTCTGTACGAGTTAGTTTTTATACTCCCAGCAAAATTCAGTAGAGCAAATGATCCTCAGGACTCTCAAAGTAGAGTAGGAGGTTAAGTTATGACATACGATTTGTTGGTTTAATACATTTTATTGCGTTATGCCCTTCAGTGCCTGACACCGTTTTACTAATCTATTAGTCTGACAAGTCCTATACCATCAGCTGGACACACCCAGTTTTACAGTTCAATATCTGCACATAGTGCTCAATTCATTATGTCGATGTATCTATGGTTCATATTATACCTATTCACTCTGTGATTAATTTTTCCATGTAGATGCTCAGAACAAAACGTGGCCGGGGAACCATGTTTGTCGATGCCGATCCTGAGTGCAACAGAGGACAATGGACCTATGAGGTGATATTAGCCTTCCATTTGACCACAATATCTATACCCCATTATGCTAGAACCACTATTTTGCATGCAGATAGCCTCTGCAATTCTCTTTGCAACCTGTCTATGTCGTAACAAAAAATAAACTCTTCATTGCCTTCACCAACACCGCCTTTATATACCTTAGACAAATGATCCATTATATCTGAACGATTGAACTGTCAGAACATTAACTACCGAAGCTGTGCAGGGTCTTTTGTTTAGTTACGGCACCAGTTATTCCTCTGTCATATACTGTAATTGTTATTGTTTTAAGAAGATCCTTGCTGGGAGGTGCTTCAGATAACTCACCCTTGCAGAAAATTCCACCAGTGCTTATCCAAAAGATAGATCACCCCTGATCTTATTTAGCAGGGTATTACTATATAGCTAGACATTGATCGGCATGTATAATATATATATTCCTGTTTACTCCGCACTCCTGATCCTATGGTATGTTCATATCATACTTATTTATCGGTTTAGCATGTGAGACTTATTGTTTGTCTAATTCAGCTGTGTTCGGCGAGTCTTCCATCTGGATTGCAATATATTGCGGCGTTACTAAAGTCTTTAGTGTTTACCTTCGGTTTTTGTTGGTGTTTTCTTTGCCTCATATATATGTGTGTGATTAGTTATGTGCCTTGGTTAATTGTTTATTTAATGTCCATTGGACGCCTCTTCATGTTATTGTATACTGAAGATCATATGTGGACCACCAATTGTTCAATTGTTGTATGAAAATAAACATAAATCTAAGATGTTTGTTGCCTAATTTTTTGTTGTGTCCTGTTTAACGTTATGTATGGCAGGGTGATTTGCTTTGCTGTTAATTGACCCTAACATCTATGACAGTAATGGGTTGTACGCTTGGACTATCTCTACATGTAGATCATATGATGCATCTCCATCAGCTGTCTCTGACTGCCTATCGGTACCAGTAGAATATATGTATTAATGTGTGTTTATAGAACTACCTAACATATGTCTGTGCTCACCTATTTAAGTTTAATGATCTATATGATGATCGTTGATGTTGTAATGAAGAACCTATCTATCTATCATGTAGACTTATTGATGTAGACTCTATGTAAGAGCATCTCTAAACCTATAATGTCACAACTATGTATAATTGTCATTGACAACCGTGTAATATTAAGAATGTTTATCATAACGTTTTGCAAATCGAAAACCAGTGTCAACGGCGGGTGGCGCGCGGCAAGCCGTGCCAGGGAATGTAGTGGTTTGGAGATACTGATGATGTTTCAGTTTGTCAGCAATGCAAAAGCCATGTAGTGGTTTGGAGATGTTGTATTAAAAGACCTGTCTGTCTACCTGATGACCTTATTCCACAAGACTCGTGGCTATAAGCTCTATGTTTTTGTCTACCAATGAAGATTTGCTGTGTAAAGATAGATGGTAGAAGCTCCGTCTTCTTTCCAAATATCTCAGAAACCCTGATAGGGATTTTTGATCGCTTTGTAAAAAACACGTTTTTTTTTGGGTAGAGGAGGGAGGGGACGGGGGAGAAAAGCGGCCTAGCTCGGAACGTATATCCGTTAGTCGTTGTTGGGCTGGGCCCATGTTCTCCACCAGTTGACTCGCTCATGTGTATGCATCGTTGTCGAGCTCCCCTCGAGTCTCGTCAAGCACGGTCGGTATTTCCACTCCCCTGTTCATAGGGTTTCCCTGGCAATGGCGGCGCTACACCCATGCTAGGGTTTAGTCCATAGATCTTTGTGGTGTGAGTCCACTCGGTGGTGTAGGGCTAATCCAGAGAAGGTATTTCATACTTTGTGCAATGCGATGATTTCCCACTTATTATCTTCTCCACGCCCAATTTCTTTACTTGCTTCCTGCTAATCTCGGATCAAAGAGAAGGATAAAAACATAAAGCAAATCAGTAGGTGCTGGCACAACTTCATAACCAGTGTTGAGGACACAAATGACAAGATCACTGACATCGCCAACGAAGGGTATACTGCCGGTACAACTGAGCTGCACAATGAGATCAACAGCACACTCTGCGAAATCCAGAAAGGCACGGATTATATTGCCCAGCTTACCTTTGAGTCAACGGATCAGCTACAACAAGTAGGCAAGTATCCATACGACACGGATACTGATACGAGTGAGCCTGATCAGTTCTCAGGTTACTACCCGAGTCCTCCTCCGTCACCAATGCAAGACACAGAGAGCAGCTATGATGATTCTTACCTCTATGACAAGTATGGCCTCTGCGCTATGGACTATCTCCACATGTAGATGATCATGCGTGCCTCTCCATCAGCCATCCAAGTTTTCCATGCCTCTCCATCAGCCATCCCCTGCCACTTATCAGTACCAGTAGTATATCTATGTTGATGTTGCTAATGGAACTGCCTACTATATTCATGTACCATCGCCTAAAGTTAACGATCTATGTCATGATAGTGGTGTCGTAGTTAAGATCCTACTTATCCTATAGACGTATGGATGTAGACTCTATGTATGTAAGAGCAATGTGCTTTGCTATAAACCTATAAAGCTTTGCTATGCATAATTATTGTGTCATTTATGAATGTTTGGTATAGCGTTTTGCAAACTGAAAACCAGTGTCCCCCAGCGGGTGGCGCGCGGCAAGCCGCGCCCGGAGATCTAGTATTAATTAAGAAGGAGTTGCAAGAAAGCAATTTTAGGGCGGACCCATTATTACAAACGAGACTACTCTCACGGCATCAAGTTGCTCAAACGTTTGGCACCCGCTATAACCCACAACCGGCTTCACACGTAATTTTAGCAAAGATCATCACCGCGTCGAACACTTATTGACACAGTGACAATGGCTGCAACTGATACCTCTTGCACCTGAGATTGACAAGTCTAGTAATATAGAATGACAACTCATGCAACCGACATGAACAGAACATGACACTCTCAACGGAGCTCAATCAAGCCGTAAACGATAAACAACACGGTTTTCACATACTTACTCAACTAAACGAACGAGCAAGCCACAATAAATTGCAACAAACAGTTAGCAAGCGGAGTCAGACTGGTCGATTCAAATCCCGATGTAGATCTGCTGCTGCTGCTCCCTTGATCGAGCAAGGACGCACTTACCTTTTCCCTCGTCAAATTGGTGCTCGTGCTGCTTACGTTCAGTCTTAGTCTCGCTCGTTACCAACGAATCAAATCCAGGCATCCGGCAACAAAATAAAATAGGTAGTCAGATAGATACTACTCCGTAGATGCATGATGGAATCTCACATAGTAGATAGCAGCATGCATGCATGATCCACATTCCCGTTCGAAAGCCTAGCTAGCTACACCAAAGATTCTTTCCACTTCTTTTGCAAATTTATTTGCACTTTCATTTTCTATCCTGTCGCACGGCACGACACGACCCAAGCAAAGGAAAAACAAAAGGGGCCTTTGGCTAGGTACGTAAACTTCTACCGCGACCTTTACCTTTCCATCACCATCTTCTTTTTATCTATGTACAGTATTTTTCATGGAGATTAGCGATTTCCTCAACAAAAAGAAATGTCCATTTCAATCTAGGACTCCAGCAGCCAGCAGGTACGTACCAGTAAGTAAGCGTTGTGATTGTTGAATATATATATTGTATAACCCCTTTCCATCAGTTTGAACTTTTGATTGAGATGGCTAGTGCACCATTTCTATATGGTATCAGAGACATGAGGTATTGAGTTTAAAACCCTGCTCACGCGGTATTAAAAAGAAAAGAAAAAAGATTATGCGGCCTACACCAATCCCACGCTAAGAATTAAAATAGCCTAGACGCGAGGGTAGTGTTGAATATAAATATATTGCATAACCCCTTTTCAGTTCAGACTTTAGTTGAGATGGCTATTACAGCAATTCTACAGTGATCTTGCGTGCAATTCATCATACAAACATAATCATGGCTTACCGTTTCTCTCTTTAATTAATTGTGCTACACATCTTAATGCAGGAACACCTAGGATTCCTGACTGATATTCATCATCAAAGCAGAGACAGATCGATCGATGTTGTCGGTATGGCGATGGACCAGAGGTACACGAAGACCATCATGGACAATTAATTAAGCATCGTAAAGGCTAGTTATATGGCTAGGCGGCCGTCTTCGGCGTGCCGGCTTCGCTCCTCGTCTCGGCGGGGCTGTACAGCGCCGACCGGCTGTTCTTGGGCCGGTTCTCCTCCAGCTGCCGCACTACCTCCGCCATGCTCGGCCTCGCCGCCGCCACCGGCGCGCAGCACCCCATCGCCAGCTTCAGTGCCTGCACGAGCCCCTCCTCCGCCGGGCTCCGCACCCCCTTTGCCACCTCCGCGTCGAACACCTCCATCGTCGTCTCCTCAAGCACCGCCGCCTTCACCACCGACGGCAGGTCGTCGCCTCCGTTCGCCACGCAAGAGGGCTTCCTCCCCATCAGCAGCTCCAGCAGCAGTATCCCGAAAGCGTACACGTCCGTCCGTGGGCCGCACCGCTTCATGACTGCAACTCCGGCGCCTGTATCCGTCCTCCTTCGCCGCAGCCAGCACCGTCTCCGCCGCCGACGGCACCAGCAGCCTGCCCACCACCGCGTACTCCGTCACCCTCGCCACGAAGTACTCGTCCACCAGAACGTTCGACGACCGCACGTTGCCGTGCACCACCGGTGCGTCCCCTGCCGCCCCTCGTGCAGGTACGCCAGCGCGCGCGCCGCGCCCAGCGCGATCTTGTGCCGCCGCGGCCACGTCAGCGCGGCCTGCTCTCGAGGCCGCCGCCGGCGCCGTGGAGGAGGTCGTGGAGCGTCCGGTGGGGGAAGTAGTCGTACACGAGCAGCTTCTCGCCGCGCCGGCCCTGGTAGAAGGCCCTGAGCGGCACGAGGTTCTCGTGCCGCGCTCGCCCGATGCGCCGCACCGCCGGGCCACACGACGCCGCGTCCTTGCAGCTCCCCTCGCGCAGCAGCCGCAGCTCGATGTTGCCGCCGCCGTCCGCCAGCTTCGCCTTGTACACGGTGCAGTAGCTCGCCTTCTCCACCACCTGCCCCGTGGCGTTCAGCACCTCTTCCAGCGTCAGGTGCTCGCCGCCCTGGAACACCACCAGCTTTCCCTCGCCGCCCTCGCTGCCGCCTTCCTCCGTCTCCACCCCCTCCTCCGCCCTGTTCCGCCTCCACTTCCCCTGCGCCCACCCGATGGACACCGACGCGATCACGACGGTGCCGGCCATCAGCCCGATGACCATCCCCGCGACGCCACCGGAGCTGAGGCCCGAAGTGGACACGCACGGTTGGAGCAACGGCTGGCCGCACAGCGCCGGGCTGTTGCCGAGGAACGATTCCCCGGTGAAGCTGGAGGCCGCGAAGCCCGGGGCCAGCTGGCCGGAGAAGTTGTTGTAAGAAAGGTTGAGCATTTGGAGACCCTTCATCGCGGCGAGGGACTCGGGGATGGACCCAGAGAGGCGGTTGCCGCAGAGGTCGAGCCGTTGGAGGCCACGGAAGGCCGTGAGGAAGGACGGGAAGTCGCCGGAGAAGCGGTTGGCGCCGAGATCAAGAAGCTGGAGACGGTCGCACGTGCTGTTGGGCCCCGCCGGCGCCGGGATCGCTCCGGTGAGAGCGTTGCCATGCAGGCGGAGCTCGGCGAGGCGGTCGCAGAGGTTCCAGATGGAGGGCGGGAGCGCGCTGGACAGGGCGTTGCCGGCAAGGTCGAGCTCCGAGAGCGCGGGCGCGTTGCCGAGCTCGAGAGGGATGGCCCCGGTGAGGGAGTTGGCGGCCAGGTAGACGGACTCGAGGGCAGGGAATGCGCCGAGCTCCGGCGGGAGGCGGCCTGCGAGCGCCGCGGCAGGGAGGCGGATGGAGGCGAGGAGGAGGGTGGCGTCTGTGGCGAGCGAGAGGTTGGCCCGCGCGGCGGCGGTGTCGCAGCTGAGGGGCTGGCCCGCGGGCGTAGTCCAGCGAGAGCCCTCGCCAGAGGCAGAGCGGCGTGGAGACGTTCCAGGTGGCGAGCTGGGCGTTGGGGGCCGCGGAGCCCTGAAGCGCGGGCTTGAGCTTGTCGAGGAGGAGGGTGACGTCGCCCGACCCGGAGGACGCGACGGGCAATGGAGCGCGGAGCAGGAAGAAGCTGGCCAAGAGGAGGAGGAGGCAGTTGGGTAGTGCGCATGCGGTAGTATGCATTGTGTGCAGGGGAAGCTAGCTAGCAAGCTCAGTGAAGCTGGGAGTGGAGTGGGCAAGTGAAGATGTAAATATAGCTAGAGGAAGAAGAAAGCAGAGCAGAGCAGCTTGGCCGGCCCGGTCGCTCGTCTCGCCTTTGTGAATGTTCTCTCTTTCCATGGCTAGCTTTCCACGCACACCAGCTAGTGGCCGGCTGACTGACTGACAGATGCACGCTTGGTCTTGCAACAAGGTCAGCATCGCAGTCGCGGGCGCCATTAACGTACTCTACAGTGGTGCATGCCTCACCACCTTCGTACCTGCCTTTCTCCATGCGTACGTAGCTGCATTCGTGCGTGTGAATGTCCAAGGAACAGTAGAACACTCGGCTCACGCGTACATACAGGATTGCTAATTAAGACTACTGGAGAAGATTAGTTCGTTCCAGCAGCTTCCGAGTTCCGACATGAGCATGTGATTGAGCTTGAGCAGCTAGCCAGAGCACAGAGCAGGGAGTCAAGTGTGCATGCACACACGCACGCCAACTTAAGGAGGAGTACTTTACTTGTACCAAGATCAAGTAATGTAGTTAGTCTCCGGTTTCTTGTCCCTGTCCATTAGTCAAACAAATCGTACTCGATAAGATTCCTATGTCGATGCGCCGTATTTTTGCAGCATACTCTCACCACAAATTAGATGATTTTCACATGTCTACACGTGATGTATATATACATTCAACATATCTAAATATATTCATATTTAGATAAACAGAAGTCATCTAATAATTTGGTACGAGGATTACTTCCATGGCCCATCTTGACAATTGATACCGCTCTAAAAGGAAATAGGTGATTTAAAAGTTTTTTGAAGTAACGAAATTAACTTTTAATCACCAAAATAGGATCCTAGTACACACCTACTCGCTATGTTCCACAATATAACATGTTTTAGTCTTTTAGATATCTTAATACGGGTTACATACGGACGAACTTAGTAGCAAACACCAGCATCCATTTGTGATTGACAGTTCAATGAAGACTCATGTTTGACTTAATTTATTTTAATAAAACCTATGGGACAAAATTATCGTCTTCATGTTATCACACTAACAAAAATCCACTTCAAATGAGTTTCTTTATGAAGTGCTGGTATCTCTACATTTTTTTTGTAGATTTAAAACATTGTGTCACATTTTACAAAATTTAAAGCTACACTTTCTCACATTGATATATGCAAACACGATTTGAAATATTTTGCACGATCAACTTGCATGAATTTAACATCATATGACTTAATTTATTTCTCTTGTGTTGGATGTAACCAATTTTATTGTAGCACAGATGTTCGATCCTATCTCGCAGTCAACTAAATAAGACTATAGCATGTATATCACAGAGAATAACTTTAAGCTGGAGCTCAAATCTATTCCTACAACCTACACTTACTAAAAAGGAGCACAAAGCCAAACACAGACTGCAACAAACATATGCACATAAAATTTAACTCATTCGAGTGTCCTTTTTGTGCGAGAAGATGGATGTCATACATTAAAGTTATCTAACCATTACAAGACCGCTACTACAAAAACGTAAAATTACTTGTCTTTGTGTAATTGAATACCCCCCCCCCCCCCCCCCCCCCCCCCCCCCCCCCCCCCCCGCACTTTCTGGCGATGCCCCATGAGCAAAGCTCGATACCGTCTCTCGACCTTCGGAACACGCTCAAAGAAAGGGTAAGGTCATTGACGGTCATAACAAACGCTAATGTCAGAGGATATCTTCAAACTCGAGCTCTAATCGAGTCATAACAACGTACACTTACCAAAAAGGGCACAAAGCTAACACATATGTGCAATAAACACATGAACATACAATTTAACTCATTTGAGTGCTCTTTTTTGCGAGAAGACGCGTGTCATACATTAAAGTTATCCAACCCTACAAGACCGCATTTACGAAAACAAAAATCACTTGTCTTTATATCAACTAGTAAAGTGGCCCGCGCTCGCGCGGGCAACATCTTGATAGGTATTTATAAATTATTATACAGTCTTTAAAATGGAAGTGGTTTATATTTGTTTAAATGTATTATATTTTTTAATTCTAAATTGGCCGATTAGACGCTAGATTTTTTTTTTGAAAAACTTATTTACATGTAGCTCGGCCTCTCTTTTCATCTGTCAAGAGTGTACTTTTTTGAAGTCTCTTCGTTCTTATCATTCTAGTTCTCAGGTTTACACCGCTAGGCAACATCTTTGTTTCTATTAAACATAAATATATAATTGTTCCTAAGTAGTAAGTATACACAATATGTAATCTATTTTCCTTAACAATTTAAATAGGTCCACCTATTTCCAGAAAATTAAACATAATACTACTGACGATGAATGATATGGGATGAATCATGATAATCTTCTCTGTCTTTATTTATTCTTGTATTACGATTTGGTATGACCTAATAACCATACTTGTAAACTTTATTGTATTATCATATTTATCTTATAAATGTTAGCCGACTTTGCAAATTCAAATACACATTATATTGATGATTTAACCATGCACATCCTCACTTTTTTTGAAATGTACTATCATTTAAATTAATCGTATTATATCGTCGAAAATTATTCAAATTTTCTTTCAAAATTTTGGATAATGACTGCATGATGTCTTATATATAACATAAACATCAGGTTTTCACCATTTTCTCCAATCAAAATATTCAAATTGTATTGTGCATCAAACGAAGTCAAAATAGTGAAATTTAGACTTGCGAACAAATATGAATAATGAATTACCCCAGTAAGCAAACAGCTCCTAGTTGTGTCCTTATTAAATAGTTTGTGCGCCAGTTGAAGCTTTGCACTGTATTTTTTTTTCATGATGTAACTTGCTCTGTATTCAACCAATGGAAGGCCCGATTTTCTTCCTCAGGTCCTCCTGGTGTTGCTGCTAGCTCTGCTATTGCTGATAAGTCGTCCATGCCGCTGCTCGCCGCTGGCCGCGGTCTGGAGAAAGTCGTGTTCCGTGCATCTTCCTCTCTCCATGGTTTCTGTAGTATGTCGCTTCAATATTTTGTTTGACAAACTTGCAGGGGATGCCCAAGCATCACAAATAGGAATCGTAAATAGCACGCGTACATTCATTTATAAACCCTTTCCTATCCTTGCATTAAATATGTCACCTCAGTTCTCAGGTGTTATTGGTGTAACCCTCTTATTTAAAAATAAATAAGAAAAAGTTGATTATGAAGACATGTCAATTGCGCAATCAGTGGATGCTCTTGAAATATAGGTTCACATATAGTAATCATGATCTATGATTGTAGGAATGGATATAAAAACCCTTTGAGCTCTTTTAACTTAAAATCCTTGAAGCTTGAAAATATCACATGGCTTTGCTATTGTAAATTATACAACAAAAGACAGTTGACCTATCAATGATTTTTAATATCATAGAAATCATCGGTTTGAATCTATCATATGATATAGATAGCATAAGAAACCATCCACATAGCAAATCTCATTACAATTGAATAAAGTAAAAGTGTCTAAATTTTTTTAATGAACATTAAACTTTTTTCTCATATGGTGCTAATAATAATGTAATTATGGTATACGTATTTTAATTATAATTCGTAGATCACTTGTGTTGAACTGAAAATGAATTTCTTTATTTGTTGATGATTATTTCAAACGCCCGTAACTTCATCTATCAGAGAAGTAGTCTAGGAAAAGGTATATTTTGTACGTACCCTTCAATAATCTATTTGTGCACTGCTATATATTGCTCACCTCAATCTTATCTTTGCAGTATCCAAGTTGACCAAAGTTAGCACTCCGCCCCTTTGGGTGATTCGTGATAATGCTCAGTACATTTAGTCTAGCAACATGATTTCTATCGTGTGCATCTTTGACGATTGCTCCTGACTTGTTACCTTAACTATCAGTACTTGCTTTGCTGGTTCATCTGGGTTAGAAGGCCAATGATATGGACAAAAAAGAACATAGGTATTAATCTACATTTGTGAGAGCTTTTATCGATATTTATTCTACTCTCTAAGATACTACTATATGTAAGTAAGATCCCAGGAATCTGATTATTCTTGACCAACTTCTTGCACTATTTGTGTCTAAGATAGGGTGGATATATAGAAACTTATTAATTTACACACAAGGGAAAAATAAAAATAAAAATAAATGATTGGTACATATAAACAACCAATATCAATATTCTTGTCTACGAACATATTTAACCTAGCTTCATGCCTTGATCCCTTGCTTGACATGAAGATGTTTCTAAATGGATTCATGAATTTATTTTATTGTAGCCTTTTGTAGGATAGGTTGTTCTTTTTTCTGTTTGTACGCAAATTTCTAGCTGTAAAAAGTTCAATACATATATGCAGTAAAGATTTCTTTGCAAACACTTACGATTGGAGTACTATTGTGCTACATATCAACCTTTTTCCTTTTCCACGTGTGCTGTTAATTGAAGAGTAAAATAACATATGTACATGCAAGGCACGGCCACACTTGCCTAGAGAATCGATCAAGCACTTGCCTACGCTCCAAGTTGCTGCTTAGTGCTGTCGCTGCGTAGGTTGACCAGAGCTACCTGCAAGTTGCCGCCGGCCGGCACCACCAGCCATGTTTTGTTTGGAGTGTACTAGAAGGAAAAGACGCGCGTTGCCGCGTCTGTCTTAATATGAATAATGATAGATGAACAAAAAGAAATTTAGCGAGACATAAATAAAAATTAGTATTAATTGCTCACTATTTTATGACACGATTATTCAGACATCCTCACATAAACATAGAGAAGTAGATAAAGGACACGGTTATTCAGTTGTAATATGGTAGGAGTACATCACTCGACAGAAAGAGCATGACTCCCCATTAAAAAATTACACTCAGTTAGACTTTTAGGATACAACAATTATGAAATATCATTAAAGTTAAATTGTGTACATGATTCTATAATGATTCAAACAATAAATTAATCAAAGTTCCAACAATCTGTAGACATGATGAAAATTGTAAACTCAAAGAGATTGAATAGCCAAGATGTGATTGGCTATCGAGATCCTACAATGAAGGTAATTGATATTAATATAATGAAATCAAGTAGACTTTTCTTACATAAATTATTCCAAAATCAATAATAATAGTTGGCATAATTATTTTACATATTTAAATAAATTGCATCGAATATGATCGATAATATATAAAAAATAAAGGAACATTCCACCAAGAAATACTAAATAATTCACCAAAATATATTATTGTACCCTCGTGGTCTTGACTTTTCTAGACCCTAATGATTGTAATGATGCTAGGCAAACCTAGGTCTTTTTTAGTGTATGATTCAATCATTTACAAAACACACACATGCATTTTCTTATATAACCCGGATCATTCTCTGAATACAAGTGAAATATAAGCAAATATACTGTAGAAAAAAGTTCATGGATAAACACCCACATCATCTTTCATTAGTAATAGGTGGCATCCAACAAAGATGCGTATAACTCATCCTTCCACCCCCCATTCAACATCGATTTGTCGTTCACGGTTTCGACTATAGCGGGCACCACCACCGAGTCAAGCACTACTAACAACAACAACAGTGACAGCGGCGGCCGATGCGAGAGGGGACATGGGTGTTCATGTGCAACTACTGCGAGGTTGTAGGAAGTTTTTCAACTCACTTGCGTTGGGTGGCCAACAGAGGGGAGCACACGTGACGTGCAAGTTAACAATGGACTTGAGTCACGACTTCAGGGTTGGAGGTGCCATGTAGTCCCAGCGCTTGAGCCGGATATGTATGCGGAGAGACGGGCAAACTATGCGTAGGGACGACTGCTTTCGGTAAAATACGGCTCGAGGGAGGCGGAGGGAGAGAAATGGTGTCGAGTGGCCCAGGCCGCGTGACGCTATTGTGGACGCTAGCGGCAGAGATAAGAGAGAGAGTTGTCGGGTAGCGCCAGTAGCTCCGGACTCACTGCATCTCCTTGTAAAAAAATCGAAACGAAATGTTTAGGTTTCAATTTTTTTGAAATAAAACATACAACTACGTGTACGTATTGTATGCACTCTATAAGATATTTTCACATAGTTGTATGCACTCTAGAAGATTTTTTTTACTTTGGCCTATCCAAAAAGAGTAATTTTGAGGGGAAATGGAGTTATTTTTCTTTTTTTACAGCCACAATTTTGTTTTTATATTGATGGGAATCCCTTTTTATTTCACCAAAAAATTATCAGATAAGTACGAACATATGTATATATCAAATATAATTTTTTTCAAACTGAATTTAAAATAATGAACTATAAATAAATAATGTGATCTAGTGGGGTCTACCATGATGTTGACATGCGGGAGAAGGAGAGGGCTCCAATTTTAGGGAGCTTAGTATTTAAAGGATACTTGCCTTCAGAAATTCACTTTGGCTCCGAGGAGTGTATACAGCATCTGGAGAAAAAAAATCTGGGACACGACCAGACAATCGAGAGGCATAACATCTGCATCCAGATCTCGGGTGTGTATGCGCTCTTGCAAGACGTATGCACCTGCGAGAATCTGTAAGCCCATAGATCAGCATCATGCCTGATCGATCTGATGTCTCAGCGTCATAGATAAGTCGATTGAATCTCTAAGCGTCGGCTAGCTAGTTTGGTTGTCTGTGTGCATAAAATGGATATGGGCAATTGGTAAGGATGACTCCAACGGGGCGACACAAACGGACGCGCGTTTGGTCCGCGTTTGGTCCGTTTGCGTCGGCAAAAGGACAGGCCCAGTCCGCCCCTGTCCGCCCTTGGTGCCAGTGCGTCCAACGGCACGACGCATCGAGTCCGCCCTGCATTTTTTTCCAACTAACCAGGCCCTATATGGGCCTTTTCATTCATATATAGGGGAGGTGGGCCACAAACGGCCTGTTCACGGGGGAGGCGGCGGCGGCGCCGCTCGATCTCTGCATCCCGTGCCCGCTCGACGTCGGCATCGGGGGCACGGGGATGCGCTGCGGGTTCATATGCCAATGCTCGGGGAGCTTGACATCTGGCCACGGCAGCGGCGTCGCGTGGTTTCAGTACCACTCGCAGTCCTCGCGCCTGACGTAGACCCGCTCACGCAGCGACGCGCCCGGCGGCGCGAGCTGGAAGACAGCGGGGAGCGGCGCCGGCGCACGCTCAGGGGAAGGGGAAGAGGATGGCGTCGGGGTGGGCGTGCTGTCACATCCCAAATTTTGGAACTAAGAAAAACTTAGTTTTACAAGACCCAAAATTCAGAACCAACAAAAACTTTTTGAAATGTTTCACTAATGATTGTGTTTTCCTTCCCATTGCTATGTTTGACCTTGTGTGACTGGATGTTGAAGTTGTTTGACCACTAAATATTAAACTGAGAACACAACCAAGATAAAAATATATTTAACTTTGGTGATCAAGTTATGACAAGAAAATATTCCATATATCTTTTCCATTCTTATTTTGGCCAACTCCGTTTCAATGACACTTGGTTTATCAGCAACCAAAACTAATACCAGTATTTGAGAAAGTAAAAGCATTTCCAAAATTGTGTGTTTCCAAAATTATGGGGATCTATATGCTATCTCATATCTATCTTTTAAACTTGAGATTTTGCATTTGTATACAACTCCCATTTTATAAACTCTTATTTTTACTCCATTTGAAAATAACACTAGTGGGAGATATATTACCCCACATATGTTGTCTTGCTCAAAACCCTTTTCAAAAAATACAAAGGTGGAGTTGAGATAGTTCTAAACATCATCTTGTCATAATTAAGTATGATCATTTTCATAAGATAGTATTGTTAATTATGGAAATGGTGGTGTGATTAATTCATATGGTGTGATTTGTGTGGTCATGATTGTGATATTGATATTGTTGTGTTTGTTGCTTGTGATATTTATTCTTGTTGCTTGTGTGTTGCTTGCTCTAATGAACACATGAAAAAAAGAAAGGAAACAAAATAAAAACTTAAAGCAAGAAAAGTAATGTGACAAGTGTCACACAAAATTCTCCAAGTAAGAAATTAATTTTGTTCAAACAAAATTCAGTGGAGTGGTTATATAAACACTCCCATTTTATTCTTACTACTTTTCCCTCTCAAATAATATTTTACACTAGTTTTAAAATTCTAAAGTAAAAATCAATTTGAAATAAATCAAAATACCATAATTAAAACCCTATGAACAAAAATAAATCAAAATATTTTATTTTGAAATGCCAATTTTTGTGGAGCTTCTGCATGCTATGGGAAGGCTTCACAAATTTTCTTAAATTTTTATAAAAAGATCTAGTGCCCTAAATAAATTCGAGAAATGCTTCTGGTTTTGAAAAAAAAGAAATGAAAGAAAAACAGAAAAGAAGACGCAGGGGGTTTTCTGCAAATAGTGCATCGTCTCCTACCTCCTAGCTCCCTGTAGCCGCACGCCGTTCGTCGCCGTGGCTGCAGCGCAGCTCCCGCCGTTCCCCGGCCCCCCAGGCCCCCCCCTGCTCGCGCCGTCCACGTACCGTGCCTCTGCAGCCTCTGCGAGCACTCGAGCGTCTTCCCTCGCCCCGACGCCGCCATGTCCCCCTCCGCTCTGCCGTGGAGAAACGGACGGCGCCGGCCAAAATTCGCCCACCCCACTCCTCCTCGACACGCGCCACGCTACCCTGCACCTCCTAGGCCATGCCCGGACCCCGCCAGGCACCTCAGCGACTCGTGCCCCGCAGCACCGCGGCGGAATCGAGCAGACGATCTCGCCGGATGCGCCCCCGATCGTGCGCCTTGTCCACGAACGCCGGCCTCCACCCTTTAAAGCCACCCCTCTCCCTCTGCTCTCGCCACCAGCTCTCACACACACCCAGCGCACTCCACACACCACTCATCCATTCCCGCTCGCTCTCTGTGAGCGAGACGAGGAAGAAACCTTGCCGGAGCCCGTGCGAGATCCACCCGGAGGTCGCCGCCGCTTTAGCCCTCATTTCTCCGCCATTGCTGCCCTATCTTGTTCCCTGGAACCTCACGAACCTCCCTGACATCTTGGCTTGGTCTATTAACCGCAGGAGCATCGCCGCCGTCCTCGACGCCGTCTCGGCCGTGCACCACGCCGGCGTCGTTCGTGGGCGTTGCTGCTACTGCTTCGACCTCTCCGCCACTGCCTCGACTCACCGCGTCCCCCACCGGCCCTCGTAGACCCCGTGCGTGCCCCTAGGTGAGCCCTGCTCCGCCGCCACCGTCGCCGGCCACGGCAGCGCCGCCGTTTCTTGGTCATCGACGATGGATTCGTCGTGGGCCGTTGGATCTCGACCCAACGGTGCCATACCGATTCGATTTTTTCTATTTAATTTGAAAACCCAGAAACTCCAGTACTGGACTCGCCTTTAAAATTAAATATCTCTAGATTTAGGCATCCAATTAAATCAAACTCAAATGTTCTGGAAAGCTAATGAAATTCTTTAACTCAACAAAGTGGTTTCATCTCATTTAGATTAGTAATTAAAATGTGGTATTTAAAATGCCACAGAAGGTTTAAAACACCATATGAATTGTTTCTGGAGTTAGGTTAGTCCAAATGACATGAAACTAATTTTGTTAACTTAATATTGACATCACTTAGCTCCCCTAATTTTGGTAGAATTAATTAATCATTATTAATTAATTAGCATTAAAGTAAAGTTTAGAAACCCTTTCTGGACCAAAACAATTATAGATGCTTATTGGTTAACCCAAATGATTTAGGACCAATTTTGTTGGATCACATTTAGTCATGTTTAGTTACCCCTAAAAGGATTTAATTTTTGGATCAACACAACTTAAATGGTAACTAAACTTGATTAATAAGTTTCTGTAATAAAACAAGGGTGCAGGAAAATTGGTAAATCCAACTGAAACAAATCCAATTGTGTTGTCTTCTACACATCAGTAGCTTTCTGTAGAAATTTAGTTTGTATTTTGTGACCAACAGAACTCAAGTTATGCAATTAAACTTGTTCAACAAGTTTCTGCCATAATTTAGACTTAATTAAATAATGTTTAATTCAATTAATTTGAAACTAACTTGTATTGTTTGATGTGTGCAGTAGCTATTTGTGATGCTTATGATTGTTATGTTGTGATGATTGCTTGAGTAGTTAGTGATTGTTTGTATGGCTTGTTTGACGTTTAGATGAGAACGTTGCCGGAGCCTACGAGGAGGGGGAATACTTTGATCAACAAGCACAAGACCCCGAGAATTTTGCCGAGCAAGGCAAGCTATCCTCTGAGCTTGCATCTATATACATCTATTTTGGTTCACATGTTTTACTTATAAAGAGCATAAGTGACTTATGTGGTGTTTGCCACTAAAGCTATGATTTTGAAAACCCTTTGTTTTAAAAATACAAGTATATTATTTTGACACCCTATATGGAGATATTAGATGGAAATTCTTTTTCAAACTATAGGATGGGAAAAATATTGTTTACTCAAAACTCCTTTGAAAATACTTGTGTGGTTATGGAATACCGAGATGTCGGTGTGGAAGTGAAGAAATGGAGAATGGGGATGTTTATGAAAAATGCACATTGTGTCTTTGTACTATGACGACCAGCCGATAACCTGTGCGACCACATTTACCCACATATGGGAAAGGGCGTAGTCATATAGTTTGCTCATATTAGTACTGGAAGCCTCAACAACGAGGATGACCTCGTTCCATGAGGGGATGGTTTGGTGACCTGCCCCTGACCCGGGTCCTCTAAAGAGAAGACTGCCAGCTGAGTTGGTATGTATGAATTGGAGTAGAGGATTTGTAGGGCCATTAAAATTCGCCGGGCAGAACTACGAAGTCCTCACACTTAGTTTCCGACGGGCTGGATTTAAGTGTCGATGGAACCGGTTTCGTAGCGGTAGGATCCTATACTAGCATGAGCAAAGGACAGGCTACGGTCGGTGACTCAACTTCGCATACACCTTGTATGGCGGGACGTGGCTGACACGATGAGTTACCGGATGGGTGTGGGAAAAGCGTGCTACCTCTGCAGAGGGTTAAAACTATTCGAATAGCCGAGTCCTCGGATATGGACAGTTGGGAGGCTGTCCTCTGACCATGTGCAAGTTTTGGAAAGTTTTGAGGATTGAAACTAAAATGGAGATGTGTTGTCTCAGCAACTCTACCGACGGGCTGGTATGAGGTTGCTAGAGAATGATTTGACCATGACGGGCTATGGTCGAGAAGTGAAGAGTTTTGTGATTTGAAAGGTGAAAATGTTTTATGCAACTATGCCAACGGGCCGGCATGAGGTTGTGGGATCGAATGACCATGAAGGGTTATGGTCGAAAAAGGAGGAGTTTTGGGGAAATAAAACCGGGTGGTGAATTTCGGGAAAACATTTTTAAAGAGACCTCTTATCTTCTCCAATAAAGATATATTTTCGGGAAAAAGTTTTAAAAGAGACTTCTTATGAAGACAGGTTTATGGGAAAAGATCTAAAAGCCTTCCTTTCTTTTTTTTTTAGTAAAGATATAGAGATTTCAAAACAAGGTTTTATTAAACAAAAGTCTATCCTTCTCTTTTTAAACAAGATATAGAGTTTTCAAAGCAAAGAAAGTTTTATTTAAACAATAAAAAGAGTAGTGCATGCTCATTTCGGGGGTAGTTTGCGAGTACATTCAAATGTACTCATATTGGTTTCGTCCCTGGCTATTGTCTTAGCCAGATTTTGAAGAAGAACAGTTCGAAGAAGAAGACTTCAATAACGTCAATGCGAACTAGGGCGCTTCCCAGTCAGCTGCCTGTAGGGTTGGCAAGTGACTTGGGCTCCACGTTGTTTGGTGATTTCCGCTGCGAGTACCTGATGAAGTTATGGCTTCAATCAAGTAAGTAAATTTATTCGGTATTTATGGGTGTTCTGTGATACCAATTCGAGTTATGTGCAACAACAGACTGATCATGGGATTGTTGCAGGAAACATAACGAGTATCTCGGATACCTAATCCGGGGTCCTCACAGACTTGGTATCAGAGCCATCCTGACTGTAACAGACCTTAGTTAGCATGGACGTTAGTTAGGAAAGAAATATTTTGTTAAAAATATATTGCTACCAAAAAATATTTTTATCTAAGGAAGTCCAAAAATAACTTCCACTCTTCTCACCTTCTCAAATATTTCCGAGACTCATCCCTCTATTTTAAGATTTTCTAAGGATTTCTCTACTCCCTCTTACCTGTTCAAAATACTTGACGATAAACCCAAGTGAGACCTAATTAGCTAGCACCTACAAGCAGAAGCTTCCATCACGAGTACTCAACATTCCACATCGAGGTGATTGATCTGCAAATACCAAGATTGTCGAAGTCAACCAAGCAAGAGACATTCGAAGACCTCAACTCAACATCAACAATTCTACTCAAGTTGCAACTTCGATAATCTCAATTCCTCCCGCTGAAGCCTAAGGTGACAGAGTGAAGACTTCACCAACTATGTTTAACCAAGACCATAGGATAAACCTGATAGGAACCTTGGTTGTACTACCCGACTACCACGAGTATTAGACGTCCTTTGGTACTAAAGGTACCTTGTGTGTTGTTTGTTTGTGTGCTCTTTGCTTGGGTGTACTCTGCTTGTGTATTGTTTGTTTGTGAATTCTCTGTTTGTGTGTTCACAATCACGCCTTGTCGGCAGCACAAAGTAACCTCAAAATTCTCTTCTTACCAAAGCTTCGTGAAGCTCAAGAACCAAGGAAGTCGACAATGAAGTTCCTCCTTTACTCAGCTGAAGAGGGACAAAGGCGAAGACAAATAACCGACAAAATACCCAGAAGAATCAAACGCCGGAAACACCTGCTATGGACAACATCAACCACCAAGCAACCTCAGACGCAACTAGAAGTGTCCAGGTGCAATTAGAAGTTTTAATCTCCTTCTTCTAACTAGAAACCGGAGAAAGTCGAGTACATAGGCTCGACGTATCCTGAAAACAATGCGTCCTCATCTGTGACCCTCGTAAGAAGAAAATATCAGGAAGTGATGTCTGCACCAACCCCCAAACACCAAGGAGTGGCACCCAAGACAAAGGTCGTCACGCCACCCAAGAAGAACCATGCCTCCAAGTCAACTCCAGCCGCAACCTTCAGGATGACCCTTCAAAACCCCTTTTTAAGGGGGAAGACCTGCAATACGTATACCAGAAGGTGTTAATAATTAGCTCCTTGCGCCTCAGTCTTGTAGTATCTGGAAACAGCCAACCACGATTGTCCAGCAGTCTCGATCATCAAGTCAACCACATCGCCAAGGATCTGAACTCAGCACAGAAGATCATCGACAAAGAAAGCCTCGCAACATCAATTCGTCCAGATCTCACATGGCGACCTCAATAAAGAAGCGTCAACTTCAGGAGTATAGCCAGCCCAAAACCTGTGCCCTCGTACTCCCCTGTTACCACCGGGCAAATCTCGAGGACGAGATTTATTTTAAGGGGGGAAGAGCTGTCACATCCCAAATTTTGGAACTAAGAAAAACTTAGTTTTACAAGACCCAAAATTCAGAACCAACAAAAACTTTTTGAAATGTTTCACTAATGATTGTGTTTTCCTTCCCATTGCTATGTTTGACCTTGTGTGACTGGATGTTGAAGTTGTTTGACCACTAAATATTAAACTGAGAACACAACCAAGATAAAAATATATTTAACTTTGGTGATCAAGTTATGACAAGAAAATATTCCATATATCTTTTCCATTCTTATTTTGGCCAACTCCGTTTCAATGACACTTGGTTTATCAGCAACCAAAACTAATACCAGTATTTGAGAAAGTAAAAGCATTTCCAAAATTGTGTGTTTCCAAAATTATGGGGATCTATATGCTATCTCATATCTATCTTTTAAACTTGAGATTTTGCATTTGTATACAACTCCCATTTTATAAACTCTTATTTTTACTCCATTTGAAAATAACACTAGTGGGAGATATATTACCCCACATATGTTGTCTTGCTCAAAACCCTTTTCAAAAAATACAAAGGTGGAGTTGAGATAGTTCTAAACATCATCTTGTCATAATTAAGTATGATCATTTTCATAAGATAGTATTGTTAATTATGGAAATGGTGGTGTGATTAATTCATATGGTGTGATTTGTGTGGTCATGATTGTGATATTGATATTGTTGTGTTTGTTGCTTGTGATATTTATTCTTGTTGCTTGTGTGTTGCTTGCTCTAATGAACACATGAAAAAAAGAAAGGAAACAAAATAAAAACTTAAAGCAAGAAAAGTAATGTGACAAGTGTCACACAAAATTCTCCAAGTAAGAAATTAATTTTGTTCAAACAAAATTCAGTGGAGTGGTTATATAAACACTCCCATTTTATTCTTACTACTTTTCCCTCTCAAATAATATTTTACACTAGTTTTAAAATTCTAAAGTAAAAATCAATTTGAAATAAATCAAAATACCATAATTAAAACCCTATGAACAAAAATAAATCAAAACATTTTATTTTGAAATGCCAATTTTTGTGGAGCTTCTGCATGCTATGGGAAGGCTTCACAAATTTTCTTAAATTTTTATAAAAAGATCTAGTGCCCTAAATAAATTCGAGAAATGCTTCTGGTTTTGAAAAAAAAGAAATGAAAGAAAAACAGAAAAGAAGACGCAGGGGGTTTTCTGCAAATAGTGCATCGTCTCCTACCTCCTAGCTCCCTGTAGCCGCACGCCGTTCGTCGCCGTGGCTGCAGCGCAGCTCCCGCCGTTCCCCGGCCCCCCAGGCCCCCCCCCCTGCTCGCGCCGTCCACGTACCGTGCCTCTGCAGCCTCTGCGAGCACTCGAGCGTCTTCCTCGCCCCGACGCCGCCATGTCCCCCTCCGCTCTGCCGTGGAGAAACGGACGGCGCCGGCCAAAATTCGCCCACCCCACTCCTCCTCGACACGCGCCACGCTACCCTGCACCTCCTAGGCCATGCCCGGACCCCGCCAGGCACCTCAGCGACTCGTGCCCCGCAGCACCGCGGCGGAATCGAGCAGACGATCTCGCCGGATGCGCCCCCGATCGTGCGCCTTGTCCACGAACGCCGGCCTCCACCTTTAAAGCCACCCCTCTCCCTCTGCTCTCGCCACCAGCTCTCACACACACCCAGCGCACTCCACACACCACTCATCCATTCCCGCTCGCTTCTGTGAGCGAGACGAGGAAGAAACCTTGCCGGAGCCCGTGCGAGATCCACCCGGAGGTCGCCGCCGCTTTAGCCCTCATTTCTCCGCCATTGCTGCCCTATCTTGTTCCCTGGAACCTCACGAACCTCCCTGACATCTTGGCTTGGTCTATTAACCGCAGGAGCATCGCCGCCGTCCTCGACGCCGTCTCGGCCGTGCACCACGCCGGCGTCGTTCGTGGGCGTTGCTGCTACTGCTTCGACCTCTCCGCCACTGCCTCGACTCACCGCGTCCCCCACCGGCCCTCGTAGACCCCGTGCGTGCCCCTAGGTGAGCCCTGCTCCGCCGCCACCGTCGCCGGCCACGGCAGCGCCGCCGTTTCTTGGTCATCGACGATGGATTCGTCGTGGGCCGTTGGATCTCGACCCAACGGTGCCATACCGATTCGATTTTTTCTATTTAATTTGAAAACCCAGAAACTCCAGTACTGGACTCGCCTTTAAAATTAAATATCTCTAGATTTAGGCATCCAATTAAATCAAACTCAAATGTTCTGGAAAGCTAATGAAATTCTTTAACTCAACAAAGTGGTTTCATCTCATTTAGATTAGTAATTAAAATGTGGTATTTAAAATGCCACAGAAGGTTTAAAACACCATATGAATTGTTTCTGGAGTTAGGTTAGTCCAAATGACATGAAACCAATTTTGTTAACTTAATATTGACATCACTTAGCTCCCCTAATTTTGGTAGAATTAATTAATCATTATTAATTAATTAGCATTAAAGTAAAGTTTAGAAACCCTTTCTGGACCAAAACAATTATAGATGCTTATTGGTTAACCCAAATGATTTAGGACCAATTTTGTTGGATCACATTTAGTCATGTTTAGTTACCCCTAAAAGGATTTAATTTTTGGATCAACACAACTTAAATGGTAACTAAACTTGATTAATAAGTTTCTGTAATAAAACAAGGGTGCAGGAAAATTGGTAAATCCAACTGAAACAAATCCAATTGTGTTGTCTTCTACACATCAGTAGCTTTCTGTAGAAATTTAGTTTGTATTTTGTGACCAACAGAACTCAAGTTATGCAATTAAACTTGTTCAACAAGTTTCTGCCATAATTTAGACTTAATTAAATAATGTTTAATTCAATTAATTTGAAACTAACTTGTATTGTTTGATGTGTGCAGTAGCTATTTGTGATGCTTATGATTGTTATGTTGTGATGATTGCTTGAGTAGTTAGTGATTGTTTGTATGGCTTGTTTGACGTTTAGACGAGAACGTTGCCGGAGCCTACGAGGAGGGGGAATACTTTGATCAACAAGCACAAGACCCCGAGAATTTTGCCGAGCAAGGCAAGCTATCCTCTGAGCTTGCATCTATATACATCTATTTTGGTTCACATGTTTTACTTATAAAGAGCATAAGTGACTTATGTGGTGTTTGCCACTAAAGCTATGATTTTGAAAACCCTTTGTTTTAAAAATACAAGTATATTATTTTGACACCCTATATGGAGATATTAGATGGAAATTCTTTTTCAAACTATAGGATGGGAAAAATATTGTTTACTCAAAACTCCTTTGAAAATACTTGTGTGGTTATGGAATACCGAGATGTCGGTGTGGAAGTGAAGAAATGGAGAATGGGGATGTTTATGAAAAATGCACATTGTGTCTTTGTACTATGACGACCAGCCGATAACCTGTGCGACCACATTTACCCACATATGGGAAAGGGCGTAGTCATATAGTTTGCTCATATTAGTACTGGAAGCCTCAACAACGAGGATGACCTCGTTCCATGAGGGGATGGTTTGGTGACCTGCCCCTGACCCGGGTCCTCTAAAGAGAAGACTGCCAGCTGAGTTGGTATGTATGAATTGGAGTAGAGGATTTGTAGGGCCATTAAAATTCGCCGGGCAGAACTACGAAGTCCTCACACTTAGTTTCCGACGGGCTGGATTTAAGTGTCGATGGAACCGGTTTCGTAGCGGTAGGATCCTATACTAGCATGAGCAAAGGACAGGCTACGGTCGGTGACTCAACTTCGCATACACCTTGTATGGCGGGACGTGGCTGACACGATGAGTTACCGGATGGGTGTGGGAAAAGCGTGCTACCTCTGCAGAGGGTTAAAACTATTCGAATAGCCGAGTCCTCGGATATGGACAGTTGGGAGGCTGTCCTCTGACCATGTGCAAGTTTTGGAAAGTTTTGAGGATTGAAACTAAAATGGAGATGTGTTGTCTCAGCAACTCTACCGACGGGCTGGTATGAGGTTGCTAGAGAATGATTTGACCATGACGGGCTATGGTCGAGAAGTGAAGAGTTTTGTGATTTGAAAGGTGAAAATGTTTTATGCAACTATGCCAACGGGCCGGCATGAGGTTGTGGGATCGAATGACCATGAAGGGTTATGGTCGAAAAAGGAGGAGTTTTGGGGAAATAAAACCGGGTGGTGAATTTCGGGAAAACATTTTTAAAGAGACATCTTATCTTCTCCAATAAAGATATATTTTCGAGAAAAAGTTTTAAAAGAGACTTCTTATGAAGACAGGTTTATGGGAAAAGATCTAAAAGCCTTCCTTTCTTTTTTTTTTTAGTAAAGATATAGAGATTTCAAAACAAGGTTTTATTAAACAAAAGTCTATCCTTCTCTTTTTAAACAAGATATAGAGTTTTCAAAGCAAAGAAAGTTTTATTTAAACAATAAAAAGAGTAGTGCATGCTCATTTCGGGGGTAGTTTGCGAGTACATTCAAATGTACTCATATTGGTTTCGTCCCTGGCTATTGTCTTAGCCAGATTTTGAAGAAGAACAGTTCGAAGAAGAAGACTTCAATAACGTCAATGCGAACTAGGGCGCTTCCCAGTCAGCTGCCTGTAGGGTTGGCAAGTGACTTGGGCTCCACGTTGTTTGGTGATTTCCGCTGCGAGTACCTGATGAAGTTATGGCTTCAATCAAGTAAGTAAATTTATTCGGTATTTATGGGTGTTCTGTGATACCAATTTGAGATATGTGCAACAACAGACTGATCATGGGATTGTTGCAGGAAACATAACGAGTATCTCGGATACCTAATCCGGGGTCCTCACACGTGCGCATGCGGCGGCGGCGTCGGGAAGAACCACCCGAGGACCCCGCCTCGTGGTCGTTCTTGCCCTTTCCAAATCCAGGCCACCGGAGCGGCATTCCGGCGAGCTGGGCGGCGGGAGGGCTAGGGTTTGGTTTGGGTTTTGGTCGCCGGAGAGGGAGCGGCATGGGGAAGTGAAGTGGGTGGGTGGGTGGGGCTGCCCGCCCTATCCCCTGGCATTAAAAAGGACTGGGCCAGGGGAGGCTGACCGACGCGGGGTGGCTGCCAGGTGGGGACGGGGCGGAAATGACGCGTGGGCGCGCGGACGCGTTTTCTCTCCGCCGCGCATCCGCCCCGACGCACGCGCGGCGGACCAAAAAGCGCAGCGCGGTCCGTTTGCGTCGCCCCGTTGGGTCGTGTTTTTGGCACTGGCGGACAGGAACGGACCGGCGCGGACTCAATCCGTCGGCCCGTTGGAGTCATCCTAATTCCATCAACTCAGCTGGTACAGCAGTAAAAAAGATAATCACGCGTGTTACCTGGATCTAGGTTGTGCGTGTGTATAAAAATCCACCATCGATCGATCCTGCCTGCACACCGCATGCATGAGGCAGCCCTTGAAATCTGCAACGCTGCTTGCATGCATACTCCTGTACGCGGAGGAAATTGGATCGGCCGGTCAAATCTGATGGTTATGATTACCTCATTAGTAAAACTGACGGTCAGATGTTTCTGTTTTTTGTGGTAATTTTTAGCCTAATTCTCTAATTTCTGGTTAACCCATCACCTGCTTTTAATATATAATAGATACATGTCATATTCCTCCCACACTCTCCGGCGGTGTCGTGTATCGAAAACCCGGACACCAGGGATGTGAACACCCCCTGTTTGTTCGATAGAAGAGCGCGAGGTGCTCCGAAATCAGTTCCCGAGGACGAACACGAACACACGAGATTTTACCCAGGTCAGGCCGCGTCGCCGCGTAATGCCCTACGTTCAGCTTGTCTGGCTTGATTGATGATGGATGGTGAAGTACAGGGTGTTGCCCGCAGCCCTCTTGTCAACACTTAGGAACTTTTCCAGTTCCACCTCGGGTAGGTCTCCGAGGTGTCGTCGTCAAGCCCCCGAGCTGAGTGACTAACTGAGAGGAACTACTGGATATGGTGTGTCCTCCTCCTCTCCTCGACTTTGGGCCTCCTTTGTATTGTAAGGGGACACCACAAGTGGTCACGCTGGAAGCCTTCCACCGAGACGAGGCACACGTCGTGCCGCACCTCCAAGTGGCATCTCCCTACCGTCGTCGTGGCGCCGTTCAATCCGCGATGTCTTCCATGCCGCTGCCTCCGCCGGGGCCGAGGCGACGGCCAGTCTAGTCTTGTCCGCGGCCCGGGCATCGCGCTGAACCCTGCGCCTGTGCGGCGCGTGGGGTCTTGTCGATGTCTCGCCTGCGCCGGGCAGGAGGCATGCGCTGTCTTGTCTCTGGCGTCTGCTGCGCTCCCTTACCTGCAAAGGTATCTCTCCCGAGGGAGCGACGCAGGAATCTTTTGCCACGCGTATGGTGAAAGGGCATACTTGCCCGTAATCTTGTTTTGGTGATTATGACAACACAAGCAGTTTTTAACAGTATGTTAAGCTTGTGACAGGTCCAAAGTATACAAACATAGAAGAGATGTTCTTGTGGAAAAGCAGGGTTTTTACACTGGCCGGAAGTTCCGGCCCCAGGGGCGGAAGTTCCGGCCAGAACTTCCGGTCGACTTTTTTTTAGCCGAAAAAGTGTTCTGTAATCGGCCGGAAGTTTTACCGGAAGAAGTGCTGGTTCCGGCCCGGCCGAAAGTTCCGGCCCAAGTGAATCTGCGCGGAAAGGAGCGCAACGGGCAGATTTCCTGGAGGGGTATAAATACCCCTCCACCTACCTCCAGAATTAAAGTCCACCATTGTTGCAAGCTCAAGGTTTTCTAGATCTCCCAATCCCTCCACCCAAACTCGTTGATCTTTGGAGGATTGAAGGAGAAGGCCCCAATCTACATCTTCACCAAGCCGTTTTTTCATTTCCCTCTCATTCACTTGAGGGACCACTTGCTAGGGTTTCCACTAGGAAAACCTAGCCCATTGTTGTACTTACTTGATTGTCTTCGTGACAGATTGTAGCTGTTTGGGAGCCCCCAATCCATTGTGGATTGTACCCCAAATCGTTGTTGTAAAGGCTCCGGACTCCGCCTTGAAGGTTTCCGATAGTTGAAGTGAACCAATCCTTTGTGGTGCGGTTCACCGGAGAAGAGGGTGAAGCCTTTGTGGCTGTTGAACCATTGTGTTGGTTCACACCTCTCCAACGAGACGTACTCCCCTAAAAAGGAGGAACTCGGAATACATCCGTGTCTCCACGTGCTTTCACTTCGATTACCTCTATCCTAGTTTACCGCCTTTACTTTATATCGTGCTTAGTTGCTAGCTTGTTGATGACTCCCAAGTGCAGGAGATCAATTGTAGTACCTTTCAAATAGAAAAGGTTGTCGAACCCACGGGAGCTGAAGGTATTGGTTAGTAAGATTGATAAACAAAGCAATGAAAGATGCAAATGTTTTTGATATTTTCGGTTGTATAATTCCAGTACAGCAAGTAACAGAAGCAAGTGAAAGCTCTCAAAGAGAGAAAGCCCAATCCTCTTATGTGGCAAGAGGACAAGCTCAAGTGATGTGTAACTTATATGTGGAAAACGTTCCCAAGGGCGGCATGGATATCACTAGGCATAGAGATTTATTAAACAACACGTTGAATATCTTGTCAAGTTTTAATCTTCTTTGGACGGAGCCATAATTCGGTATAGCTAAATAAATAGACTACAACCCCTTATGATGGATCATGTGGCCAAGTAAATGACTGCACAAGAATAATTAAGACATAATGTCCCACCATAGCACTACACTCTAAGGTCCCCGATTCTATACCCTCATAATATAACTTCATGACTCAATCTTAGGTTTACTTGTCCTCCCAAGTTTTCCTCAATTCATTATACTACGGTGTTCTCCTATGAGCCCATATAGGTGAAGTGTTGTGCAGTCGACGTTCGCACAACACCATCATAGAATCACATAAAAGATAAACTCTTGACAAAATACCAACACATGTTATATATAAATCATTGCCAATTCATCCTATGCCCTTAGGAACATATGGGAACTACTCACAACGTGCAAACATGATCATAATCAGTGGCATAAGTGGTACAACACAATCTGAAATTATAACTTCACCCACAAATAATGACAAGTACTCAATCACAAACATGAATAGTAGCACAAGACAAGTATCTAGGGTATAGCAACTCTCAAACTATGAGGGGAACGGAGTGGATCACGGAGATGATGATGGAGATGGTGCTGGTCTTGATGGGGGTGATGATGTAGAGGCCTCCTCCCACACCAAGGAGGAGAGGTGATGACGATGACGGTGATTTCCCCCTCTCCGGAGCTCCGGAGCAGCAGGATCTGATCCCCCTCAGAGGGAATCAAGAGTTTCGCCGCCGCCGCGACCTCGGATGGACTAGGGAAAATTAGGGCGTAGGTTTTCGGGGAGGACGAAGGCGATGCTAAAAAGCCCCAGGCGAGGAGGTGCCCGAGGCCCATTTTAGTGGGCCCCACGTGGCCAGGTACATAGGCCGCGTGGGCCAACCCCTTTTGGCCCTCGTGGCTCTCCTCGCTTCGGTCTTCTTTCCATTGCCTTCCTTCCGATGAAAAACTTCCGTGGTATTTTTCCTTTAATTATTTGGGCTCCAGAAACTCCTGAAACAATAAAAACAAGAAAAGGGTTTTTTCTGCCTCCCAGATATTAAATGCCAAAAATGGGGACTTTGTGTGAAAGTCCCCTAAATCATATAAAACATGTTAAAATGATGATATAATGATGCACATAACATGCTAATATGATTCTAATAGTTGCATAGATGATGATATAAAATGCACGTATCAACTCCCCCAAGCTTAAACCTTTACTCGTCCTCGAGTAAGTAAGGACATGGATCATTACATGCATCAATGGACTTATGGTTGATAAATAAATACGAGCATTGTATCATCATCATATTCACTTGCAAGATAAGATTGATGAACAAAACTCATGCATATGAGGGCAACATAAGTAGAAGCTCTTGCAATCACCCCTTACTTTTGAAAGCAAATAACCATTGTAAGTTGGACAATCGAATCATATATTTCTCACATGCCTTTGCTCTCTATGGCAAGCATTACATTCTCTTGTACTTTGCTGAAGTTTAAAGACAAGATAAACTCTCATTGGATAACAAGTTCAAAGAAGACAAATGAAAAGATAGATAGATATAAAAATTGTTTTCAATCTTGCTTCACTAGTAACTAGTGCAAACTTTAGTCATGGATATATCAATCAAGTTCCTATGCTCTATACCACCTTTATCTTACACTTTCCATGGCTAACTGAAACTTCAGGTGCCTTCCTTTTCATACACATTCAAGAGCATAAGTATGATGTAACAGCCCCACTTTTGGTACTGTAAAATTTGAACCAAATTTTCACTTTTGCGTCTTCACTCATGCATCATGGCATCATTTGTTTTATTGTTGAAGTTGAAAATCAAGTGATAAAAACAAATTAAAACAAATGGGAGCAATGTCACAAATTAAATTTAATCCTTGCAATTCCAAATGTGCTTGTTCTTGGCAAACACAAATACAAATGCCAATCCATATTTGTCAAGGAAGTTCCAAGGGTGCAAAATTTAATACTCTGCACTGGTTCAAAAATTCAAAAGTAAATTCATTTTGGTTTTACCAAAAATGCCATAAACAAATCCTATGAACAAAAGTGGTTCAAAACTTTTTATTTTGCCACACCAATTTTTGTGGTGCTTCTACCTGTTATTGTGAGGCTCCATGATTTTCTCAGATTTTGTGAGTTGTCTAAATGCCCCAATAAAATCAGTGAAAAGCTACTGGATATTTGAAAAGAAACAGAAAAGGACCTAGTTGTAAATAGAAAAACACAACCGAGGGGGGTTCTTGCAAAAACGTCTTCTTCTCCTGTAGCGACCGCGCGGCCGAGCCGCACCGCCTCGCGCGCCATGGCGACACGGCGATGCCGGGGCCCCTCCCTGCGCCTCGACGCGCTAAAAGGGCAGCCAGGCCCCCGTGCTCCTCTGCTCGACACCACTCCACCGCCCTCCCTCTCCCTTTTCCTCCGCCGCAATGGCCGAGCCATAGTGGAGCTCGCCATTGCCGCCGCCATCGACTGAGATCCCGCAGAGCAGATCGAACAGGCCCCCGAGCTCCGCCTCTTCTTCCTCTACTTCCTCGTCGACTCACGCTTGCTGGGAGGCCGTGTACCGGGCGAATCGAGTTCTTCTTCACCGTCACCGACCGGAGCTCCGCCGCGTCGATTGGCTCGCCGCCGTCCTCCTCCGACCTCGCCGTCTTCACCTTCGTGCTCAGGGTGAGCTCGCGGTCCAAATGGACATCCCCGTTCTTCTCCTCTCGCTCTGGTTCGCCGTTTCGACGTAAGGCTGTAGCACGCCGCCGCCGTTCATGGATGCCGGCGCGGATTCCGGTGACCATTTGGGCCGCCCCGCCGTTCGTTAGGGAGCCCTCGTCGAGTAGTGTCGTTTCGTACAGACGCCCAGCTCCGGCGAGCTTGAAATCAGTGGCGCGGTCGTCGCCGTTGCCGCCGGCCAGCACCGCCGCGTCGCCGCGCGGGAGGTGACCGTGGTCAAACCCCGCCGTGGGCCGCGCTTGCTTGCGTGGATGCCACCGTGGCCTCGGGCCCCACCAGTCAGTGGCACGGGCTAGCCCAGCCCGTGTGTAAAACGTTCCGTGTGGTTTTTCTGAGAAATAAAAGAAAAGGCCAATTCAAATTTAAAACTTGCAAAATCTATATCTTTTGAAATACTGGTCCAAAAAGTGCAAATAAGATATCAAAATGTTCAGAAAAATAAATGGAGTCTATTGGTATAACTCACACATCCCACTAAATTCATTTAGTTGCTGTTTTATTAAATTGAAGTAAAATGGCAGAAATGAATTGGATTTTGTAAAATTCATAACTTTATAAAAATTGATCCAAAAATTAAGTGTGATATACCAAAATGTGCAGCAACAAAAGTACTTCAAGTTCCACCTCATTTTCAAGCTTGGATAAATAGTTTTAGTGTTGTTTAAAATGAATTACTAAAATGGCAGCACTAAATCTAATATTGAAAATGCAATAACTTTTTTTTGGATAATCAGAAAAATGTGTTTAATATGTCAAAATGCTTATAAAATTATGAACTAACCAGTAACCTCAATTTCATGCATGTTTGCATCAGAATTCAGTACTGTACATTTCCAAAAATGTCTAATTCCATTAAGTTTAAATATGGGGATTATTCCAAATAATGCAGTAATTATTTTTGGGACCCCATTTAACTTGTTGGTCATGTTCACAGCTTTTATGGTGCATTTAAAATGCATATCATCATGTGCTTGTGCATTGCACTTGTTTTATATGGTGTGGTATTTGATTGTGCTTTCCGGTGTTCTTATACATCGATAGATCCAGGAGTCGGGGTTTCTCCACAATACCCTGACGACCCGTATTACCAGCCTGCTGAACAAGGCAAGCGTAATCCCCCCCCCCCCCCCCTCTGAGCATGTCTCCTCCTATGTTTTCCGCAAATATTTCCTCCACGATATTATTGCATGCGGTTCCAAATGTCAATTTGGTTGGATTAGAGTATCCTATAGTTGCATTATGTTTCCGATGCCATTACCTGTTCCCTCCTAATATCCATAGGATTGCTTGTTGGCCTGAGTTACTTAACTATGTTATGTATATGCTTAGCCATGCTTAGTTAAAATGCTTAGTTGTCCGGTGGATATTTCGTTGTTGGACTTGTTGACGGAATGTCCGGATGATGGTGGAGAAATGTGGATACTGATAATAAACATGCTTAAAGGTGGGGATGAGAGGCCACATGGAATGTGGTGGGTTGTCTCGTTCTTGCCGCCTAGGTGCGAGTTCTTTACCTCTTGAACCAAGAATGAGCGCGCTTCCATTCGGTGGGGTATATGGAGCCCTCGTCGACCAACTAACTTGGGCAGGACTAGCGAGGGTCCTCTAGTTTGAGCTTCCATTTGCGCGTGCGTGAAGACGGTGGCCAAGACTGAGATGAGGATGGTGGTGTTAGGACAATGAGTGGCCACGGGACAGGGTGTTGCAGGCACGGCTGTCCCGTCCTCACTGATGATCCTGGGTTAGTCTTTAACAAGGTAAAGGTTGTAACCATTCCCACTCAGCCGGCTTTCCCCGGAAGAGAGCTACGTGTAGGCAATGAGCCGGGCGGTACCGAAGGTAAACACAGTGCACCCCTGCAGGGTTAAATCTTTTCGAAAAGCCGTGTCCACGGTTACAGACGAACTTGGGAAGTGAAGGTAGGACATAGAATAACTTGAACGGAATGATTAAAACCTGAGTACTAAAGGTACTACCAAGAATGCAAGGTTGACTTCCACGAGGGTGATTCGGGGAGGTGCCTCGGTAGATAGGTGCAGTGATGGATGGTGGTTGTTGTTGAAGATGATCAGAAGAAAAGAGTTTACTTCTTACCCCTTTGGAAAATATTCTGATTAGGCGATGCCTTGGAGTTATGTCTTTTCTAAAGAAAACTAGCTTTATGCAAAACATCCATAAAACCTTTGTAAGCCAATCATCGAGCTAGTAGCTCTAGTAATCTTGCGAGTTCGTCGAACTCAACGTCGTTTGCTGTGTTTCAGAGGAGGACTTCATCGACCTTGAAGGTGGGTTCTTTGTGGAAGTCGACGAGTAGTCTGGGGTTCCCAGGTGGCAGCTTGGGACATCTCCGGGACAGCTGGTGCTGGGAATGTTTATCTGTAGGCCTCTTAGGCCATAATTTGGATCTTGTTGTTAGAACAACTTAATTTGCTTCCGCTTGATGTACTGTTGGGTCTGTGACCTCTGGTTGTAATATTTGCTATCTTTCTCTATTATAAGAGTTGAACTATTATGATTTGTGTCGTAGAGTCTGTGATGTGCCAGTTGTTCCACAAGTCTTGATCTCTCTATTATGCATTGATAGTTGTGCCTGTGTTAAGGCATCAATCGGGGTGTTGTGTTGCCAATGATCCATTCTGAGCAACACCTGCCAAAGGTTTTGGCCGGGGATTGGTAAACCCGTAACCTCCGGTTGTATCGCTTAACCGGTGACACACAGCATCACTGTATAGCAGTCGGGTCGGGGCGCTACAATTGACATATCCATGATCATTAATTTGCTCAAAAGATACTAGAGTCTAACAAGAGCGTTTTATATCCTTTTCATTATCCCTTCTCAACTTTTTATCCTACTAGACAATATCTTAGCCTCAAACTATTAATTCCAAGTCATGTTGACTTTTACTTATTTTATAATGAGATGATTCTACAATTGTCCAACATACTCAAGTTAATTAGTTTCAAGGCAAGATGTGATTGAAACTCTAATTATGCCACGCTCATTTGCATGAGTGTTACCCATAAATCCCCAAACAAGAGAATCATGGATGACACCATACTTTAATATTCATTGATAAACCATAAGATAGAGATACATGATAATGCTCCATGTGCTCACACACGCCTAAGAGATATTGATAACTAATTGATAAAAGCAAAGCACACCATGACTAGATAGATATGATAGATTGATAAAGAGAAAGACTAGATGGAACTCCCCCAAGCTTGGCGTTCTTCCAGACTCTCTTTTGCTGCAGCCTCCTCCTTCTCATATTCTTCCTCCCATTCAGCCATCTTCCATGGGAAAGGCCTTCCATCACGGAAAGATGTAGGTGGATCATTATACCTTCCTTGGGAGGGCTCTCCCCACCTTGGTTGGATCCGGAGCAAGACATGGCTAAAACCTGACAGACAGAAACAGCAGAAACAAAGATCGCTCGAGGACGCTCGTGCGAGATTAGATCGGCAGATAGGGTATATATTGAGGGTTTTTAGGTCAAGTCGAAGCGTCGGGATCGAAAACGGGCGAAAAGGGACTCGAGGGCAAAAGGAGTGGGCCCACGCGGCCCTGTACCTGGCCGCGTGGGACCCCCTCTTTCCTTCCTCGGGTCTCCGCTTCGTCCAGTTTTCTTGTCCCATACGTTAATTTCCATAAAAAATGACTTCCGTAAAATATTATGCAATTCCGAGAAACTTTCCAACAGTAAGTTACCTTCTATTGATTTAGGTTTCTGAAACTGCACGGTTTCTCTCAATTACCTCCTCCGGTGTTTGTAGGTTCAACTCTTCCACCATTCCGAAAGCTTTTTCCTGCAATATAAGGTTTAAGGCGTTGTCCATTGACTACATGAGGTTTACCTTTCATGTCACCGTGAAGACGGATAGCTCCTGAACGGTACACCTCCTGTATCACTAATGGTCCCTGCCACTTTGAACGCAACTTCCTGCAGAAAACTTAAAGCGAGAGTTGTATAGCAAAACTTGATCACCTACTTTGAATTCTTCTTCTTAATTTTCTTGTCATGCCAAATTTTAACTTTTTCTTTAAACATTCTAGCATTTTCATAAGCTTCATTTCTCCATTCATCTAGTAGGTTTAAATCAAGAATTCTCTTCTCTCCTGCAGTTTAAAATCAAAGTTCAATTGTTTAATAGCCCATCTAGCATTATGTTCTAACTCAACAGGTAAATGACAAGCTTTTCCATAAACCATTTTATAAGGAGACATTCCCATAGGATTTTTAAAAGCAGTTCTATAAGCCCATAAAGCATCATTAATTTTAGTTGGCCAATCAGACCTAGACTTATTCACTGTCTTTCCAAAATGAGTTTAATTTCCCTATTACTTAATTCAACTTGTCCACTTGTTTGAGGATGATAAGGAGATGCAATTCTATGGTTAACATCATATTTTGCCAAAGTTTTTCTAAGAACACCATGCAAGAAATGAGAACCACCATCAGTAATTAAAAACCTAGGAACACCAAACCTGGGGAAAATGATGTCCTTGAGCATCTTCATTGCTGTGGCATGATCTGCACTTTTGGTTGGAATTGCTTCCACCCACTTTGTAACATAATCAACTGCAACCAAAATGTGAGTATGCTTTGTCTTTGATTCTGGGAAAGGCCCATAAAGTCAAAACCCCACACATCAAATGGTTCAAGTGGCAAGAATAATTCATAGGCATTTCATTTCTCCTACCAATATTTCCTACTCTTTGACATTTATCACAAGATTTAACATATTCAGCACAATCCTTAAATAAAGTAGGCCAATAAAAACCAGATTGTAATACCTTTGCTCCTGTGCGATCTCCTGCATGATGCCCTCCATAGGGACTGTCATGACAATCTCTTATAATAGCCTGTTGTTCATGCTCAGGTACACAACGTCTAATAATACCATCCACACTTTTCTTATAAAGGAAAGGATCATCCCAAAAATAATGTCTAAGATCATAAAAGAATTTCTTTCTTTGTTGAAAGTGAAGTGTGGAGGTAAAACTTTACCAACAATAAAATTTGCATAGTTGGCAAACCAAGGAGATGCAACTTTAGCACTAGAAACATTAACAATTGCAAGTTGTTCATTAACAAAGCTATCATTAATAGGAATAGGATCATCAGGTATATTTTCCATTCTAGAGAGATGATCAGCTACTTGATTATCTTCCCCTTTCCTATCAACAATGTGTAAATCAAATTCTTGCAATAAAGTACCCATCTTATTAATCTAGGCTTAGCATCTTTCTTATGCATCAAGTATTTAATAGCAGAATGATCAGTATGCAATGTGACTTTTGAATCAGTAATATAAGGTCTAAACTTGTCACAAGCAAATAGTACTGCTAAAAATTCTTTCTCAGTTGTAGCATAATTCTTTGAGCAGCATCAAGTGTTCTACTAGCATAATAATAACATTCAGTTTCTTATCAACACGTTGGCCCAAAACAGCCCCAACTGCATAATCACTAGCATCACACATAATTTCAAAAGGCAATTTCCAATCAGGAGGTTGAATAATGGAGCACTTATTAAAGCATTCTTCAAAATATTAAAGGACTCAATGCAATCATCATTAAAAGAAAAGGAACATCCTTTTGCAAAAGATTGGTTAGAGGTTTTGATATTTTGGAGAAATCTTTAATAAACCTACGGTAAAAACCTGCATGCCCAAGAAAACTTCTTATACCTTTGATGTCCCTTGGGTATGGTTTTTCAATAGCTTCTATCTTTGCTGGATCAACTTCTATTCCTTTCCAGAAATCTTATGCCCAAGAACAATACCTTCAGTAACCATGAAGTGACACTTCTCCCAATTAAGAACTAAGTGTTGGTCTTCACAACGCTGCAAAACTTTGTTAAGGTTGAACAAGCAATTATCGAAGGAAGTACCATACACAGAAAAATCATCCATAAAACTTCCATTATCTTTTCAATATAATCAGCAAATATAGCATTCATGCATCTTTGAAAAGTAGCAGGAGCATTACATAAACCGAATGGCATTCTCCTATAAGCAAATGTACCATATGGGCAAGTAAAAGTGGTCTTTTCTTGATCATCCTTATGGACAGGAATTTGTGAGAAACCTGAATAACCATCTAGATAGCAAAAGTGAGAGTGTTTAGATAACCTTTCTAACATTTGATCAATAAATGGCAATGGATAATGATCTTTTCGAGTTGCTTTTTTAATTTTCTGAAATCAATACACATCCTATAACCAACAACAGTACGTTGAGCCACAAGTTCATCCTCATCATTTGGAACAACAGTCATTCCACCCTTTTTAGGAACACAATGAACAGGACTAACCCACTTACTATCAGCTATAGGATAAATGATACCAGCTTCAATAAGTCTTATTACCTCTTTCTTACCACTTCTTTCATTTTTGGATGGAGACGGCGTTGATAATCAACAACAGGTTTTGCATCTTCTCCAATTAATTTTATGCATACATAGAGCTGGGCTTATACCTTTAAGATCATCAAGAGAGTATCCAATGGCTGGTCGGTGAGCTTTTAGCACATCAAGTAATTTCTCTTCTTCTTCAGCTGAAAGGTTAGCACTAATAATGACAGGATATATGCTCTTCTCATCCAAATATGCATATTTCAGATTTGCAGGCAAAGGTTTTAATTCAAAACTAGGATCCCCTTTAGGTGGTGGTAGCACTCCTAAATTATCAGGTGGGATATGCAATTGTAATTGTGGTGGTTGTTGCCATAATATTTGTTCCAAAGCCTCTTTTTCCTCATCATTAAATGGTTCATCTTGATTAAGCATATAACGTTCTACAACATCTGTTGAAGCTACAGCTATATGAGCAAGAGTTTCAATTAAATCTTCAGAAATCTTTTCAACAACATGTTTATCAGCAAATTTGGAAAAGTTGAATTCAAGTTTCTCACCACATTTAATAAACACTTTCTCTTTAGCAAATTAATTTCAGCACCAACAGTAGTAAGAAAGGTCTACCAAAAATGATAGGACAAAATGAATCTTGAGGACAACCAAGCACAATAAAATCAGCAGGATATTTTATTTTGCCAACCAATACTTCAACATCTCTAACAATTCCAAATGGACTAATATAATCTTTATTAGCAAGTTGAATTGTCATACCTGTCTCTTCCATAACAATAGGATCAATATCAGGCTTGATTTCAAGATAAAGAGAATATGGAATGACACTAATACTTGCTCCAATATCACATAGACCATGATAACTTGAAGTCCCAATAGAGCATGATATAACAGGTTTCCCAACTTGGCCGAATTACCTTTGATGACTTTAGTAGCATCTTCACATAGATAAACATCAACAGGGTCTTCTTCATTAAGTTGCTTGATACAGAAATTTGAGTGTTGACTTCCACCTGTTCATAAGGCTGAGAACATTTTCTTTACTTTTGTTAGTAACAGCAATAAGTAAATTCTCCTTAACTTGGTTTGGAAGGTGGTGGTTCAACATACTCCTCAATTGTCACAGATGACACTGGTTCAACCTGTTTAATAACTTTAGGAACAACAATAGATTGTTTAACAGGTTCAACATAAACTTCAAATCCACTTTTGGAACACAGATATGATCAGCAAAATTTAGCTATTTCAATTATAACATAAGGATCAAGATTAAAGTATCACTCAGATTTTTAAACAGATAGAAGTAGAGAAATTCTCTACACATGAATATCCATAATCAAAATAGGCTCATTACCTTTATCAAGATCCCAATGTAGTATTTTCAGAAATAGTCTCCAATAAATTCCATGCTTCTTCTTCAGTATTATTAGTAAAACTTCCACCAGATGAATTATCCAGAATTTCCTTGTGCTTCATAGGTACCTCACATAAAAGTTTATCAATATAAGTTTCCTTGTAAGATCATGACAAGGATTCTTGCGAAGGAGTTCCTTTAACCTCCCCCAAGCTTGAGTAATACTCTCTCCCAGATGTGGCCAGAAATTGAATATATAGCAGCGGTTCTCATAAGCTTCTTTAGGAGTAAAATATTTAAGAAAGAAAACCTTCCTCAAGATATTCCATTCAATACAGCTCTTCATCCAGAGACCTGTACCAATCACGAGCATTACCAGATAAAGACAAATATAGTAACTTTTTTTTACCTGATCTCAGAAATACCAGGAAGTCTAAATAAACCACATATGTCTTCAATTAACTCCATGTGTTCACGTGCAGACTTAGTTCCATCACCTGTAAATGGATTTTTCATAACTCTTTTAACATGACCCATGGGAATTTTATATCCCACTTTAGGTATCTCAGGCACAGTAGTTTCAACCACTTTAGCAGTAGTGGCATAAGCACTTTCATATAGAGCAAGATGCAGCGAGGAACGATTCATAAATGCCATAGTAACAATGAGATAAAACAGCCAGCTTTCAAGTTTCCTTACCAAACTTCTTACCAATAGCGCTACGCTCCCCGGCAACGGCGCCAGAAAAGTATCTTGATGACTCCCAAGTGCAGGAGATCAATTGTAGTACCTTTCAATTAGAAAAGGTTGTCGAACCCACGAGGAGCTGAAGGTATTGGTTAGTAAGATTGATAAATAAACAATAAAAGATGCAAGTGTTTTTGGTATTTTGGTTGTATAATTCCAATGCAGCAATAACAGTAGCAAGTGAAAGCTCTCAAAGAGAGAAAGCCCAATCCTCTTATGTGCAAGAGGACAAGCTCAAGTGATGTGTAACTTATATGTGGAAAACGTTCCCGAGGGCGGCATGGATATGCTAGGCATAGAGATTTATTAAACAACACGTTGAATATCTTGTCAAGTTTTAATCTTCTTTGGACGGAGCCATAATTAGGTATAGCTAAATAAATAACTACAACCCCTTATGATGGATCATGTGGCCAAGTAAATGACTGCACAAGAATTATTAAGACATAAAGTCCCACCATAGCATTACACTCTAAGGTCCCCGATACTAATACCCTCATAATATAACTTCATGACTCTCAGGTTTACGTGTCCTCCCAAGTCTCCTCAATTCATTATACTACGGTGTTCTCCTATGAGCCCATATAGGTGAAGTGTTGTGCAGTCGACGTTCGCACAACACCATCATAGAATCACATAAAAGATAAACTCTTGACAAAATACCAACACATGTTATATATAAATCATTGCCAATTCATCCTATGCCCTCAGGAACATACGGGAACTACTCACAACGTGCAAACATGATCATAATCAGTGGCATAAGTGGTACAACACAATCTGAAATTATAACTTCACCACCAAATAATGACAAGTACTCAATCACAAACATGAATAGTAGCACAAGACAAGTATCTAGGGTATAGCAACTCTCAAACTGAGGGGAACGGAGTGGATCACGGAGATGATGATGGAGATGGTGCTGGTCTTGATGGGGGTGATGATGTAGAGGCCTCCTCCCACGCCAAGGAGGAGAGGTGATGACGATGACGATGATTTCCCCCTCTCCGGAGCTCCGGAGCAGCAGGATCTGATCCCCCTCGGAGGGAATCAGGAGTTTCGCCGCCGCCGCGACCTCGGATGGACTAGGAAAATTAGGGCGTAGGTTTTCGGGGAGGACGAAGGCGATGCTAAAAAGCCCCAGGCGAGGAGGTGCCCGAGGCCCATTTTAGTGGGCCCCACGCGCCAGGTACATAGGCCGCGTGGGCCACCCCCTTTTGGCCCTCGTGGCTCTCCTCGCTTCGGTCTTCTTTCCATTGCCTTCCTTCCGATGAAAAACTTCCGTGGTATTTTTCCTTTAATTATTTGGGCTCCAGAAACTCCTGAAACAATAAAAATAAGAAAAGGGGTTTTTCTGCCTCCCAGATATTAAATGCCAAAAATGGGGACTTTGTGTGAAAGTCCCCTAAATCATATAAAACATGTTAAAATGATGATATAATGATGCACATAACATGCTAATATGATTCTAATAGTTGCATAGATGATGATATAAAATGCACGTATCACTTGTCATATAGGTAAATTCACCGTAGTTGCATATCTAGAGAATTTACCTTTTGTGTCAAGCCTAAATTGAAAAAGACTAAAATTTGGAGTAGCACCTATTCGCCCCCCTCTAGGTGTCATACCGATCCCTTTCATATGGTCCCCGCCCCTCGGGCAGGGCGGCTCCCGGGCCCAGCATATGTCCTTCCCGGGGGCTCCTCCTGGGGCTCTCTTCTTCCAACGGATGTGCCCTGGTGGTGACGCCACGGGTTCCCCCGGGGGCGCGCTAGCGGCGCTCGGGGGTCCCCCTCATCTTGAACGCCGACAGGCGGTGCCCCACGAGCAAATCTCGATAGCGTATATGGACCTCTGAAACACGCTCGGAGGCAAGGTAACGTCATGGACTCAGTTGTCCAGAACTAACATCTTGGACAAAGAAGACGTCGTCATAGCAATACGAGGATCATCGCCCTCACGGAGAACAAGATGACAAAGAGGATATACAACCACCCAAAACCTCTAAAATGAATCAAGGAGGTACTCTCTCTGTTCCATTTTAGATAAATTCTATTTATGCAAATGTAGATGTATCTAGACATGTACTGTCTAGATACATCATAGCCAGCTTCGGCTTTGCAAAGAAAGTGAGGTAATACTCCCCCGGTTTAATAACAATAATAATAATATTTATATTTAATATCTTATATACCAATGCCGAACAGATATGGTGCCGTTATGCAACATTGTAAACCTAGACCGGTAAATTAGAATTCATTCGTGTGTTGATAGTGATACTTCATATGTAATTACATGTCGTCTTGTTAGCATCAATTTCATTAAAGTGAGTGCGAGTGTTAGATTAAAATGGGAAAAGGAAAAGTAAAGGAGTATGTCCCAATTTTCCTAGACATTGCTACATTATCCTGTTTGTCGACTTTGATGAACAGCGTCGCCTTCCAAGGTAATCATTCTTAGCTAGCATGGGATTCTCAGCTCCCTGGGGGCAGGCCGGCCAGGGCCTGGTCTGGCTGAGCCACCCTCTCTCAGCCTAGTTGTGCACTTCGTTTGGTGGCCTGCGTGACCTCTGGCTGCATCGGCGTGGGGAACTAGCACACAATGTTTGGTTGCATGCACACAGTGGTAAATGGCTCCGCATAAGCATATGCGCCTTATTTGGTTGCATATCGTAGTCTCACTAGGATTACCCGAGTTCAAATATGGTGAGCTTACCAGTCCTCACCTCATTATAGCATAATATAATGCACTGACATCTAGAATAGCAGTAACTTAACGATCACCACAAGAAGAACTACGATGTCGAACTCCTTGATCCTGCTAGGCTTGTGATCGTTGTCCATCTAGGCTATGACCTGATTAGCCAGTATCTGCTCGGCCACCGTCATGTTACCAACTTCGGCTACTTCTCCAATGGCCTCCTGCTGACTGAGGAAGGTAGAGTAGCTGTACTATGCTTCTACCAAAGTTTCGAAGCCTTCGTAGCTGTTGTTGGAGAAGCCGGCGACTTGATCCTGGCATTTTCTCTAGGAGTTGCACACTCCAGGACGCCTCCCTCTGTAGACCACATACCAATTCATCTACGAACACAGCAACAAGATCAAAGGTTATAGAAGACTCACCATAACATCATAAGTAAACAGCAATTCACAGAAGTAAAGCAGCATGCAGGATCATTACATAATTAAGCAGGATCAGAATTTCATCCTAGCACTATGGTGTTATCCTACCACCACATCAAAACGCGGGTGTTATCCTAGCACCAACTCCATGAGTAGAGGGGCTAGCATATACCACCTCATCAAAATATACAAGCCATAATAGAAGTTTGTAAGCCCTAGCTAAGCCAAAATGTACATCATCATCATTGTCTTCTTCATGCTGCTGCCGGCACCACCGCTCGCAACACGCCTACTCGGCGTAGTACTTGGCGAGGAAGGTCCTGAGCCAGACGGTCATGTGCTGCAAATGCATGCCCACAAAGCTCACCCCTTGTGCCTTGTTGTCCACAAGGTGGCTCAGAGCAACCATGAGTGCTTCCTCCGTGAAGCCGACGGCGTCCATGACAACCTTGTACAGGTCAGGGTGCATGTCAGTTGGCCTGCACTCTCTAATGGCTGCGGTGACCTCCTTCACAGCGTCGGTCATGCTCGCAAAGGCATGGATCTCGTCGTCGCCGAGAGCCCCTCTCTTCCTCTTGCCTCCAGCTACCGCTGCAACTCTGGGATCAGCATTGGCATCCGCCGGCTTGTCTGGACCATCTAGGACGACGGTCTCGGACGGGCTCTCATCGGTCGGGGCAGGGCACGGCAACGACCGGCGACGGACGGGCAGGGCACGGCCGGCGAGCAACTTCTGCCCACTGTCGCTCATGTTTTTCTGATTTCGGCGAGTTTTTGGCGGAAAACAGCCGGATTCCGGCGAGATCTACGGTGGAACCTCATCGGCGGGTGCTGAATACTCCCTCCCGCCAACCGTTTTCACGATATACAGGGCCTCCTTGGTTCGGCAGCGAAACCTATGAATTCATGGTTTCGAGGACCGAATTCACGGGCCCCCTCAAAATAGTTTATGGGTTGGTGCATTTTAAGGTTTATGATCTTTATGTTTTTGAGGTTTCGAAACCTTATCCGGTAGTTATTCTGAGGTTCCGCGCATCTAAGATAGGAAAATTTTCCATATAATTAATTGCTCCACATATTATTTGCAATCCCTTTGAATGAAATAAGTTGTGTCTTCTCTGTCATTATTTCACTCAAGTTGAAAAAAGTTTACAACCTACTCCCTCCGTCCTCGAATAAGTGGACGTTTAGGATTCAATTTTTTCCAAAAAAGTGTGTACTTTTACCTTCCCAATGCACTTAAAAAGTAGATAATAATGTTTCTCTCTCATCGCACGGGAATCAAGCCCAATAACATTTAACACATGGTCTTTTTTTTTCTACATGTACTTAGCTCATTGGATGTGAGGTAATTAAAGAGGAGAGAGATGGTGGCTTGCATTTTCCCAATGTATTTTTTAGACCTCTCCATAATTTGTCTTAAGATTTCTAGTCCACTTATTTGAGGACGGAGGGAGTAAGGCTCATTCCATCATCATCATGTGTTTTAAGGAAGCAGATGAGAAATAATCAAGCTGCTGCCTGCTGGCAACAGCATGGGCGTCGATCGATGTGAATGATGGTTCAAATCAGAAAATCGCCATCTCAGATTTGTGTGTCATTATTGTCCTTTAATTTGTGATCACGACTATGCTTCGCTTCTTCCGGGTCCAGGACCACATGTAGTATGTTGTTAGCATGCAATAGGCATGATTTAATTTGTGAGGCCATAACTGAGCAGTAGACAACTACAGTATTTAAATGGATGAAGATACAGTACATACTTGTATAAATACTCCTCGAAGTGTCAAAAAGAAAATACTCCTCCTCGATCGATCACTAGTGGTATCGATCACATTCTAGTGTAGTTATTAGTTTGGGAAGGAATAGACCATATACCGGGTTGGAAATCCATAGCAGCTCCCGAGCACCGGTGCTCTTGTTATTTGAATTTTTTGAAACTCACACTTATTGCTTCCAAAAATTCTGAAAAAACTCACAACAATGCACATACATATCCCGCAGGTAGGCCAGAAATTTCATAAAGAAATTCATTATATTTTGGGCTCAGCAAAAAAGAGAGAAATTTCTGACAGATTCAACACACTTTATACACTTTTTACTGACTAGAATTTTGTTATTTTTCTACAGCTCAAAATACGACGTATTTTGCACCGAAAATTGGCACGCACGTAAGAAACATGCATATGTATCTTAGGATTTTTTTTCGGATTTTTTTGAACATAAATTTAATTTTTTCAAAATTTAAAATGCCAGGTTCACTGGTGCTCGGGAGCTGCAAATCTGCTTCTGTTTTTACCATTATATGTTAATATGTAGAGGCAGCTCATGTTCACTGCATAGCCATATATTCTATTAATAATATATTTACTCACGATAACTTATAACAATATGAATAGTATAGCCCCAAAGGGCCTTATCGAGCTTACAGTGAGAATTTCCACAAAAATAAGTACATATACAGTACAAATAGCAACCGCATCTTTGCTCAATCGTTATATTAATGTGTATATATAAAAAATATAACCACTAGGGACGGTGACTGCACTTGGCGGCCACGCAACATGTAGTTCCACGACAGCACACCATAAAAAGACATGGATCATGCACCTACACAACTCTCCCAGCAACCATAGCTCGAACTAAAACTTCCTCCACCAGTCTTCTGAGCATACTCCTCAATGACTTTGCGGCACAAGCGTCCCACGTCCTCGCGATTTCTCGCAATGACATGGGCTCAACTAGACCCCGCAGCAATATGCCAAACTTCGATTTAGCTTTGCTAGACAGGTCATCGAAGTTTCTGATGCAGGTCCATTGCAGCAAAGTTAGTTCAATTTTCACCTAAAGAACCAGGACATCTCAACACAAAGAAACTAATCAACAGAGTGGCTACAAACCTTTGTTCAGCAGGAAATTTATCGAGGAGCACAGGGGAGCATTTAGGGTAGCCAGCAGGAACAAGCAACCTCAACGGCATAATTGGACTCTGGAACATTCCAACATAGATGAAATGAGCAGATGATAAGAGGTCTGTAACACGTGCAGGTGTGGGTTTAGAAGCTCACCATCTGGGCAGATGCAAACATGGACTTCAAGCTCGGACTAACAGCAACAGCAGTATATGTGCATTTGATGACTGTTCCTTCCGCCCATTCAGATGTAGCAGCAGATGAGTCAGCATCGTCCTCGCACACACGGAGTTCTGTATCTATGAGCTGTTGGTTTATCTCTTGGATCTCCTCCATGAGAGCATGATTTACCTGCACAAAGATGAAAAGATGTCAGATAAGATGCATGGTAGACCAACAACGACAAAATCTCCCATCAAATCAACTCCATTTCCCTTCTCTCACGAGATTAAATATATAAACGACCATTGATTGAAGTATATCTACTGGACAATGTATGTTCTTCTAGTTTCTCAACAGAAGATCTTAAACAACATACCTCAAATTTTTGCCACTTTACACGTGAGGTTGCAGTTGATTGTAGATCAGGGGTATCTGCACTAAATGTTTGCTTGAAGCTATCGTTGACACTTCCAGCTGATGACACATTAAGAGGCATGGCACTTGTATCACGCTTCATTTTCTTTGATGCACCACTTCCATCATTTGTTATAAAATTCCTGGCTTGTAACCGGCACTTTGTCATAGCAACTAAATCTTCACCAACAGCAGCTCTCGAACCATTACCAGGTGCTGACCCAGCAATCCTGTCAATCATGCTGACAACAGATCGTATGTCGCTAACCGCAGCATTAAGAGACGGGCGCTGTGTTGTTCGCAACTGCATATATATAACACAATGTTGAACTGAAACCGGCAAATATAATAACTTGAAGACCATTTTGTATCATTAACAGAACTAATCTGCTAATTTAACAGATTAAACTGAACGGTGTAAATGACTTCGTATGTAGTATCACAACAGCAGACTACTGGACAACAAATCTGGATTCTGTACGGTATACTTCCTGTAAAGCAAAACCCCACTAAGCGGTCATTTAAGTTGTCTATCTTGACATGCAAGCTATCCAAATCATCAACTATTTTAGCCAATGAATTGTCGATGTCATGCCCACTAACATTTTATTAATGATTGTATATATTCACATGCAACATATCCACATCATCAATTGTGCTAAGCCATATAATTGTCCATGTCACCAATTTTTTTGAACACATCATACCTCTTCATAATAACAATTACATTATCAACCAAAAGAGGTACTCCCTCCGTTCACAAAAGGATGTCTCAAATTTGGCCTAAGCTAGGACAAAATTGAGACATCCTTTTGTGGACGGAGGGAGTACTATATTTGGAGGTGGATTATTGTCAAATACACAACAATTTTGACGTCAATTAAATTTTGCCTCTCAACTACCATTGAATCTATCATACTTTTGTCGACAACTTCATATTTCACGTGTCTTATAGCTTTATTTACATATTAAAGTTTCTACAGAGATTCCCACCGCAACGCGAGGGGTACTATACTAGTAATCAAGAGAAGTAACAAAAGGTCAATTATATTTTTTGCATGTTAAATGTTCTTTCAAATATTAAGGTGGCACGAATAAACATGGGTAAGCACCATTGTTATCATCTGAAAAAACTGCTGACTGAAGTGGATTAACATATTTTCATGTTAGACTATTCGGCCAGATCTCCATACAGTAAGGACGAAAATAATTAGGCCCCATTCTTATCATTTGAACAACAAATTAATTGAAGTTCGAGTTATTTTTGGTATAAACTTAGCAAGGTAGTAACATATAAGATTTTGCCAGAATATGCATCATATATCCACCTCTATAGCCAAATTCCCATTCTTGACCCTCATATTTTTCACACCAGAACTCTTAAGAACAGTATTGATATAATTGAAAATCGTGAAGTTCTACGATAATTGAGCACAACAAAGCAAAAGAAAACAGTAAATGTAAAGTTGGAAAGATACTAACTGCTTTAAGTAATCGATCTAGAGGCCTTTCTGCTGCACTTGATTTAGTTGGAGCTTGAGTCAGCATGTTAGCCTGACTTCCATCTGCACTTAAAAATTCTGCTAGCAAGGGTGATGCTGATATCCCTGGTGTGTTCACAGCAATTGATTGTGTGTGTGGCGCTAGGGAAGTTTGCTGATGTCCAGCCTGCCCATTATTAGTAAGTGATGATATACCAGAGAGTGGTTTTTCTGAGTCCACTGGTATAGGAGACGGAGCAACAGATGGGGATGGCGATGGAACAAATGGTGAGTTAGCTGAATGCAATGGTGTCCCAGTCTTAACTTGAGATGACAATGAATTGTGCTGATCAACCTGAGGAGAATGGTGCGAAATTTGAGGGGATGATGCTTGGAGGCTTTGTGGTGACGAAATAGGGAAAGCACCCCCCTGTTTCAACTGCTGATGATAATAGTTACTACGTTGGCCCAAGTGCTGTTGATACATTCCAGGTTTCATTGCAGTTCCTGGTCTAACCTTTAACTCGTTTACATCATTTCCAGCATGAAGCTGTGGAATCTGCATCTGTACTTGATGTTGTTTCTGTAGTTGTTGCTGCATTGGGAGCTGTTGCTGAAGCATTGGCTTCTGATGGTATTGTTGAAATATCTGACGCTTCATTTGAGTCTGCATCATCTGATGATCCTGCTGTTGCTGCTTTATCTGCTGTAATGAACTTCCATTTGCTTGCATGGAATTAGCATTAGGTTGCATCGTACTCATTGAGTTGTGAGATAACATGCTACTACTTGTCTGCAGTTGTGTATTCATAGTACCCTGCATCTGCCCGGTGCTTCCCTGTTGTAATGCGCCACTCATCGAACCATGTTGCAAAGAATTAAAATTGTTTCCTTGAGCAGCCTCCAAATTAGAGCCAGCTTGCTGCTGCTGCTGTACGTTTGCACCATTTTGCTGTGTTGGCACACTGAAGTTTGTTGCTGGAGGTGCAGGTACATGCTGGATACTGGTTGCACTAGACTGTAATCCGATGCTCATACTTGACAAACTTGCTTGATGATTAGCATGACTATCATGCTGCTGCAAACTTTGGGAAGGCTGTTGTTGCTGTGAAATGTTAGAGTTAGGAGCTTGTCCTGCAGGTGGCTGGAACTGCTGCTGTACTTGTGGCTGCACAGGCTTCCTTCTTTGTGAAGTCAAGATGCTGATAATCTGTTTCTCGTATTGAGGAACTTTGTCCCTCAGACTAGGTTGGACATTATTCTTGCTAATATTCAGCACTTGTAATATACGCTCCAACATTATTTTAAAGTTCTTCATTCTTTCATAGTGCTCAGATGGCTTTTGAGGTGGTATCATGCTGTCAACCTGCTGTAGCTTCATAGAGATCTTACTGAACAACTCACTGAGTTCTGCAGAGTACTGGTCCTTCAAGTTCTTAATCTGTCGACATCAAAGACCACATACACATAAGTTTGTTGCAGAAGCAATATAGAGGTGAAAATAGAACATCCTATAGACGAGGGTTTGTCATTAAGTCACTGCAAATATATTTTAAGTAGCTATTAGGAGCATACAAATCTAAAATAAAATAAGAAACTATGATGCACATCAAATAAACCATCAGGTTAATAAAACTGCTAACTGCCTTACGGCTTTACTACATCAAGATACGGACATAGTGTATGGCTGTCAAGGGTGTAGCAAGATACGGTAGTGCACAGGCACCCCGGTCCGAAATTTTTCTATCTCGCGATCAGCCCAGGAAACTAGCTTGCACACCACATTCCATCTATAGTGTGCCATGATGATGAAAAACATCAGTAAAGAAGCCCCCCTTCCCCACTCACACGGTCGATCTGTCTAGCTCCGCCCATGTGGCTGTATGCTCCATGGTACACATTCACAAGAATTCCGCTGTATATATCTTATAAGCATGATTTTTGAGTCGCCGTATAGTCGCCGATTAGTCGCCGACTAATCGCCAAGTCGTCGCGGCGTGGCTGGGTCGCGCAGGCGACTTGACTCACGGAGCAAGTCGCGCCACGTCACTGGCTCGACGGCGATTTGCTGCGACTATACAGCGACTTTTGCCTGAGGATTTCAGCGACTTACGCGGAGCAGGGAGCGGCGGCGCGGGAGAGGGAGAGGAGCGGCGCGGCTGGGAGAGGGAGAGAGGAGCGGCGGCGTTGGGAGAGGGAGAGAGGAGCGGCAGCGGCAGCGGCAGCGGCGGCGCGGGAGAGGAAGAGGAGCGGCGCGGCTGGGAGAGTGAGAGAGGAGCGGCGGCGCTGGGAGAGGGAGAGAGGAGCGGCAGCGGCAGCGGCGGCGCGGGGGAGGAAGAGGAGCGGCGCGGCTGGAAGAGGTAGAGAGAGGAGCGGCGGCGCTGGGAGAGGGAGAGAGGAGCAGCGCTGGGAGAGAGAGAGGAGAAGCGTGGCTGCCTACCTGGAGGCTTTAACCCTAAAGCCTGGTGGGCCGTTCGGACTGGCTTCGGCCCAAAAACTCTAGCTGGGCAGATATGGCCTCTTTGGGCACTTTAATTGTGCATATGAGAAGAAAAAAAAGCTACTGTTTGCCCAGGCGACTTGGGGCGACTATTCACGGCAAGTCGCTGAGTCAAGTCAGCAAGTCATGAGTCTCAACCTCGGCGACTCGACTCGACTCGGCGACTCAAAAATCATGCTTATAAGACTGCCAGAATGTAGTGCATCCACACACCAGACTACTGTGTTGTTGTATGGAATTTCGGTTCCAACTCCAGAAGCGTAGTTTGTTGGAAACAAATCCAAATAAGAAGAGACAAAGACAATAGAAAACAGGATGTGCTGCAATAAGAGTAGGGGTGGACACAAAGCTCGAGGCTCGAGGCTCGGGCTCGACAAGGCTTGGCTAAGGGCTCGGCTCAGTTCGAAGGTCGTGCAAGCCAAGCCTAAACCTTCCAGTCAAGGCTCGACGCTCGACAAGCCGGCTCGATGAAGCTCGCAAGCCGGCTCGAAGGCTCGATGAAATACAAAAATTGACATGGTCTTTGCTAAAAAATGTAACAATTCACAATTATAATGAACAACAGAGCATGAATATCCATAGCATAGTCTAACAAGCTCATGGTTTACAAAGCGTGAAGCGTCCTCAAAGCGATGGGGGGGCGCTTTGGCGCTTAAGCGACGCCTAAGCGGGCGCTTTGGCGCTTAAAGCACCCAAAGCGGTCATTTTTCCAAAGCGGAGGGGGGGCGCTTTGACGCCTAAGCGTCGCCTAGGCGTCCTGAAGCGGACGCTTTGTAAACCATGAACAAGCTTCACAAATACATGTACTTGGTCCAATAATCTTATACATCACAAACACGTGCACTGATATATTTGATCAATGAGTTTTTGTCACACAAAACACCACTCATCTATATGCATACTTCAATGCTCATTACTTGCGTTGTGAACATGTCAATGTCAAAAGTGTCGCTGCTTTTTATCAGGAAAATTGCTCAATGTTTCGGTGAAAAGCCATCCAATACTCGCTGAATAAGATCAAATCACCAACTAGCAGTGTATAGGCTTGGACAAATCAATTCAGGCTGGGCATAAAACCCGATACCCGAAGCCCGAAATACCCGCACCCGAACCCGTTTTACCCGAACCTGAAATACCCGAGCGCATGTTCGGGTGCTAGCTTCCAAAACCCGAATTTTATAGTGGAATGTCGGGTTTGTACCTCTGATACCCGAGCAGCCCGAAATACCCGAAGTAAATAAGAAATGTTAGCCCAACTCAGCAAATTAAGGTCACGTGCAGCCCAGCCCAACCCAAAAGCCTAACCATGTACTGTGCGTCTGCATGTACCGCAGGCCACGTTCTCCTCAATGGCCCAACTGGTCAACCTTATCTCTTACGCCAGCCACACGTTCACGAGACCCCAGACTCATGTCCCTCGAGCCTTGACCCTAAATCTGAGACCTGGCCGCCGCCTACCGCCTCCCTCGACGACGGACCGCTGTGCAGCGCTGCGCCGCGTTGGTCGCTTCTCTCGCATCGGCAAGGTGCAGCCTCGCGCCGGCGCCTCCCTCAGCGTGCAGCATCGCGCCGGTCGCCGCCCTGCGCTGCCGCAACAGAATCGAGCTCGCCTCACTCCGCGCGAAGCGGTGCGACGACGACTAGGCTCTCAGCGGCCAGCACAACGCCTCTCTTGGCCCCTACCGTCGCAGCTTTGCGGCGATGCCGACGAAAATCTGAAGAAATAGTGCTATAATTTGTGTTCTCTGTGCGGATGTCGGGTTATTCGGGAAAACCTGAACCCGGACCCGAATTTCCGGGTACCCGAATTGTCGGGTAGTTAAAAAACGGGACAAATTTCGGGTGTCAGTTTTCAAAACCCGAATTTTTAATAACCCGAACTACCCGACCCGAATTTTCGGGTAAACCCGAACGCCCAGCCTGAAAATCAATCCATGCTCTTTGGCAAGCAAACTCCTCGTGATAGGGCGGAGCAGGTCGTTGGTTGCATCGTCAGTTGAGGAGGAGCAGCGAACAGCAGGCTAGCAGTCCAGCCAGAGACGACAGTGGCCAAGGAGACTAGCAGCTGGTCGTCACCTCTGAAGGTCAGGAGAAGCAGGAGTGTCGGACGGTGGTGCTGGCATAGAGGAGCGCAGCAGTCGAGCAGCTGGCCGGCCGGCGGCGACCTAGACGAGCGAGGCCGTGCGCGTCTCCATGTCAGGGAAGTAGTTCGAGAGAGCCGAGAGGAGCAGATGGTAGAGAACGGAACAAGGGAGTAGTAGATTGGGGCCGGAGGAGCGGGGGTGGCGGCCGGCGTCAGCGGCAGCACTAATCCTAGCACTACGATTCAGATGTGGACGGGTAGAGCAGAGCACTCAAGCGTGGGGAACTGAAAATAATCGTGGGGAGAGGGTAGGGGTGTGCTCCGGGCTTATCTGGCTGGGAGGCTCGCGAGCCGACCGAGCCGAGCCTCAAGCCACCGAGCTGAGCCTCGAGCCTCTTTTAAAAACGTTTCACTGCCAAGCCGAGCCTGGCTCGGCTCGAGTTTCCTCGAGCTTGACCGAGCCGAGCCACGAGCTGGCTCGGCTCGGCTCGATTCCACCCCTAAATAAGAGGTCCCAACATCCAACATGACATGCTATTTCATCTTCTAACAATTTAGATCAGGAAATTCTCAACCTCTTTCTTCTAGGGGTCTGTTTCTATAAATTTTAGAGAGTTCCAAGAAAAAGAGTGCCAAAACGGATGGTATCAATATAATGCCTTACCATTTGATATATTTCCTCTTGCCAATCCCCTGCACCTGCATGGCCTGTTTGAGCAGTGGAGTCCGCAGATGCTGCATAAAAACACAAGGTTGTCAAAGGTAAGCAGGATAAAGCGATAAGCCAACAAATAAGAAGCTGCATGTACACTACATGGAAGACACAGGGCCAAGTCGAAAGCTTGTGCACTTCATGTTAAGAAAGTATAGAGGCAACGACGAATCAGATGTATAGTAGCACTTTTCAGCAAAAGGGTCCACAAATCGGAGAACCAAAAAGGGTAAATAGTCATAGAAGCTCATAGGGTCACCATAGTCGATTAGAGTAGCATTTTGGAGCAAATTTTCTCACAAATAATAAAACCCAACGTGCTTAACAAAATACTCGGTCATGTATGACAATTCAACATACAACTCCATCTTCAGGCTGGCTGTCAATCAACCAAAGTTCGTGTGAAAAACATATAGTTGCATCTGAATCATGAATATCTGGTTATTATCTCGAAAAGGCTAGTCAATATTGTTGAGCTAGTTCATGTTGCACAAACATTTATTCCAAACACCATTGGAGAGTCATACTTAAGGCTCAGTGCCAAACCCAATGCAATGATGTCATTCCAATTTAACGAGGAGAATGAGACATCCTATGTTGATTCGCAAAACCCAAGATAAGTTTTTTTTCTCTAACAAAACCCAAGATAAAAAAAATTCTCTCACAAAACACACTTAATGGCAGCTCCTTCAGAAGTTTACATACAGCACTAAGACCAGTCCCAGTGGACGTCTCTTATTAGTCATATGTAATTTTGCCGAGCGATGGAGCTAGCCCATAGTTAAGAGCCTGGGTAAAGTATAGCCGGTGCCTGGTAGTGCATTCTTGAGTATTTTTCCATGCAATCTTCTTGAATCCTTACTCCCTTGTAGGATCTCTACAGAATTTGCTAGCTGGACCGGGCAGACACCTGGGTTTGCTTAGCTATGGCTCCGCCACTGATTTTGCCATGTCACTTAGATACTCACCATCCTAATAGGTGATTATATATACTTCAATACAGCAATTAGCAGTCCCCGCCTTTATTAAGATTATGTGGGTATAACTGGATGATGGGTACAATATTTAATGATCTTTGTGTTGGATTGTGTGAAGAGACGGTAGGAAGGAGAAAGTTGCATCATCTCGCATTAAATCTGTGCCACATAGAAATCCGATGTAGATGCTTCAGAAAAGGTGCCACCTTTAAGCATTGGTAGAGGCCAAGATACAAGACACTGTAGAGGTCTAAATACATATTTAATGCACACGATACAGCCTAAGATACATGAACTTGCAGTGCCCTTTGATGGATAAGTCTCTGTACTATAGTCTTTGGTCTGTGGTCTTTGTGGGGCTGCAGAGCACATGGTCCTTGTGTCAAGGACAGGTTGCAGTTAGGATAGAGCATCAAGGACTGGCAGTTAGAAGGACTGGTTGTTAGGATAGCCTTGACTACTTTTAGGACAGCATCTTAGCAGCATCTTAGACTAGCATCTAGCATATTCGTGGCTGGCTAGCAGCATATAAATATGTATCCCCAACCCCTCAGGTTGGTATGCCATTGAGTGAGAAAACCAACGAAAATTGCCCCAACTCTCCAAGTGTCATCCTCTCTCAATGAGAGTAACCCTGAAACAACTATCAAGTGGTATCAGAGCGAGGTTGTCTTGTAGCCTGACCTTTACCTGTTCTCCTCTCTCACCAGGAGCAGAGCAGCCCCAGCCGGTAGCAGCAGTTGCTCCGACTGTCCCTGGTTACTTCCCTCCCTCCGGGTTGTCGAGCAGCAGCTCGTCGGCAGCAGACAGCCCCCCAGCAGCGAGCCATGTCCACAGGTCACTCTCAGCACACGGCTACCTCGAGCATGCGGCGTCGGCAGGAGGCCGAGCGCGCAGAGGCAGAGGAGCGTGAGCGAGTGACTGCGGCAACCGCTGCAGCGGCGGCAAGGGCGTCGAGGCTGGCAGCGGCGGAGCTGGCAGCAGCCAGAGCGGAGGTAGAAGCAGCAGCGACGGCGGAGGCAGCACGTGTGGCTGCGGCGGAGGCCAAGGCATTGCGCAACAGCGCCAACAGCTCCGCGTCCGCTGACGGCAGCGTCGTCGCAGACCGCGACGACGCGGAGCAACAGCGGGCGGCGCAAGAGCGGGCGGCGCAGTGGGCAGCCGAGCACGCTCGCGGTGGCGCCAGAGGAGGCGCGCACGGCGACGGCGGCTGGGATGACCAAGGCCGAGGCCTCTACGGGGTCCGGACTGTGGTCAGGGACGTTGGTCCCGGTGTTGGGTGGCCTACCCTCACCAAAACCAACTACGTCGAGTGGGCAGCGATCATGAGGATCAGGCTGCAGGTGCGGCACATGTGGGAGGCGGTCCAGGACGACGCCGTCGACCCACATGAGGATCGACGGGCGTTGGACGCCCTCATCGCTGCAGTCCCGGCCGAGATGCAGTTCTCGCTTTCCAACAAGCGGACTGCCAAGGAGGCGTGGGACGCCATCGCCGCGGCACGCATCGGCAGCGACCGTGCCCGCAAGTCCACCCTGCAGGCACTTCGCAAGGAGTGGGAGAACCTGGCCTTCAAGCCAGGTGAGGACGTTGATGACTTTGCTCTCCGTCTCAACACTCTGTTGCAGAAGATGGTGCAGTTTGGTGATGCCACCTACAGCGAGGAGAGAGCTGTCGAGAAGCTCTTCCGGTGCATCCCCGAGAAGTACAAGCAGATGGCTCGCTCGATCGAGTCCTGCTGGACCTCTCCACGATGACGATCGAGGAGGCGATAGGTCGCCTCAAGGTCGTCGACACCGACGAGCCACAGCCTCTCTCGGGGCCCATCACCACCGGCGGCAAGCTGCTCCTGTCTCGGGAGCAGTGGGACGCCAGCCACGGTGACGGGAAGAAGGGGGAGCCTTCTTCCAGCAGCCGCAGGCGTGGCAGGCCGCGAAGGGGACGCCGAGACTACCAGGCCAGGGCACATGGTGATGCCCGTGGAGGTGCCCGGGGAGGCGCCGCCGGCAGGCCCCAGCCGGCACAAGACGAGGGCTGCCGCAACTGCGGCCGCCTTGGCCATTGGGCCAAGGAGTGCCGACAGCCACGACGTGGCCAGGCCCACGTCGCACAGGCTGCGGAGGAGCAACGTGGCCAGGCCCACGTCGCACAGGCTGCGGAGGAGGACCCAGCCCTGTTCATGACGCACGCAAGCGTCGAACTACCTGCTGCAGCACCAACCGCAGCAGCCCTCCTCCACCTTGACGAGCCAAAGGCGCACGCCCTCCTTGGCGACGGCTCCGGCAAGGACAAGACCAGCGGGTGGTGCCTCGACACCGGCGCCACCCACCACATGACCGGGCGACGAGAGTTCTTCGCCGAGCTCGACTCCGACGTACGAGGCTCCGTCAAGTTCGGGGATGCCTCCGCCGTAGAGATCAAGGGCGTCGGCTCCGTCATCTTCATCGCCAAGACCGGAGAGCACCGGCTGCTCACCGGTGTCTACTACATCCCCGCGCTGAGGAACTCCATCATCAGCCTGGGACAGCTGGACGAGAACGGCTCGCGCGTGCTGATCGAGCATGGGATCCTACGCATCTGGGATCGCCATCATCGCCTTCTTGCTAAGGTAACCAGAGGCGCAAACCGGCTCTACGTCCTTGATGTGCAGGTGGCACAACCCATCTGTCTCGCTGCTCGTCGGGATGACGAGGCGTGGCAGTGGCATGAGCGCTTCGGGCATCTTCACTTTGAGGCCCTGAAGCGGCTCAGTGCCAAGGAGATGGTGCGAGGCCTGCCATGCCTCGACCACGTGGAGCAGTTCTGCGACGTCTGTGTGCTGGCGAAGCACAGACGCATGCCCTTTCCCCGGCAGGCGAGTTTCAGAGCCAAGGAGAAGCTCGAGCTCGTGCACGGGGATCTGTGTGGCCGGTGACACCGGCCACACCAGGAGGACGACGCTACTTCTTGCTGCTCGTGGACGATCTCTCCCGCTACATGTGGGTGGTGATCCTTGGCAGCAAGGGGGAGGCAGCGGGCGCCATCAGGCGCGCGCAGGTTGCTGCGGAGGCGGAGTGCGGCCGCAAGCTGCGTGTGCTGCGCACCGACAACGGCGGCGAATTCACAGCAGCTGAGTTCGCGTCGTACTGCGCTGATACAGGCATCCAGCGCCACTACTCCGCGCCGTACAGCCCACAGCAGAACGGCGTCGTCGAGCGGCGCAACCAGACGGTTGTGGGGATGACTCGGGCCCTCCTCAAGCAGAGAGGGATGCCGGCTGTTTTCTGGGGAGAGGCGGTGCTGACAGCCGTCTACATCCTCAACCGCTCACCCACCAAGGCGCTCGACGGCAGGACGCCGTATGAGGCTTGGCATGGGCGGAAGCCGGCAGTCTCCCACCTGCGGGTCTTCGGCTGCCTCGCGTTTGCCAAGGAGCTTGGTCACATCGGCAAGCTCGATGACAGGAGCACTCCGGGAGTGTTCATCGGCTACTCGGAGGGCTCGAAGGCCTACCGCATCCTCGACCCCAAGACACAGCGCGTCCGCACGGCGCGAGACGTCGTGTTCGACGAAGGGCGAGGATGGGCGTGGGGTAAGGCGGTGGACGACGGCTCGACTCCGACGTGCGACGACTTCACCATCGAGTACGTCCACTTCGAGGAGGCCGGGGGAGTAGGCAGCAGCTCCTCGCTGAGCACGTCTACTTCAGCCCCCAAGTCCCCATCGACCCCGGTGTTAGCTACACCGGCGACACCACAGCCGGCAACGCCACGCACTCCAGCACCAGCAGCCACTCCTCCGGGCGCGTCTACACCACCACCAGCTCACTCCGAGCACAACCCGGTGGAGTTCGCTTCTCCGCTCTCTCACGACGAGGAGCGTGTCGACGCGTATCATGACGACGAGCCGCTGCGGTACCGGACGATGGAGAACCTTCTCGGTGACCAGCCGGTGCCGGGGCTGGTGCCACGTGACCTGGTGGCGCAGCTGCAGCTTGCGCGTGAGGATGGTGAGCCTCAGTCTTTTGCAGAGGCTGAAAAGGACGCAGCATGGCGTGCTGCGATGCAGTGGAGATGGATGCGGTCAAGGAGAACCGCACCTGGGAGCTTGCTGATCTCCCTCGTGGTCATCGCGCGATCACCCTTAAGTGGGTGTTCAAGCTGAAGAGGGATGAGGCCGGCGCCATCGTCAAGCACAAGGCTCGCTTGGTGGCGCGAGGTTTCTTGCAGCAGGAGGGGGTCGACTTCGACGACGCCTTCGCTCCTGTGGCACGGATGGAGTCCGTGCGACTCATCCTTGCACTAGCTGCCCAGGAGGGCTGGCCTGTCCACCACATGGACGTCAAGTCGGCCTTCCTCAACGGCGACTTGAAGGAGGTCTACGTGCAGCAGCCGCCGGGATTTGTGATCCCCGGCCAGGAGGGCAAGGTACTTCGCCTGCACAAGGCTCTCTATGGCCTCCGGCAGGCACCAAGGGCGTGGAATGCCAAGCTGGACTCCACGCTGAAGACGATGGGCTTCGAGCAAAGCCCGCACGAGGCGGCCGTCTACCGACGGGGCAGTGGAGGAAATGCCCTGTTGGTGGGCGTCTATGTCGACGACTTGGTGATCACCGGCATCAAGGATGCAGAGGTGGCTGCGTTCAAGGAGGAGATGAAGGCTGCCTTCCAGATGAGTGATCTGGGGCTCCTCTCCTTCTATCTGGGGATCGAGGTGCACCAGGACCACTCCGGGATCACGCTTCGACAGACCGCCTACGCCAAGCGCATCGTTGAGCTAGCCAAGCTCACCGACTGCAACCCAGCTCTCTCTCCGATGGAGGAGAGGCTGAAGCTGAGCCGCGACAGCACGGCGAAGGAAGTGGACGCTACACAGTACCGGCGTCTTGTGGGGAGCCTTCGCTACCTCGCCCACACTCGGCCGGACTTGGCGTTCTCCGTCGGCTACGTTAGTCGTTTCATGCAGCGACCGACGACGGAGCATGAGCAGGCTGTGAAGAGGATCATCCGCTACGTTGCGGGGACTCTTGATCATGGCCTTCACTACCCTAGATGTCCTGGGGCAGCAGACTTCGTCGGGTACAGCGACAGCGACCACGCCGGCGACATCGACACCAGCAAGAGCACGAGCGGGATCATGTTCTTCCTCGGCAAGTGCCTCGTGAGCTGGCAGTCGGTCAAGCAACAGGTGGTTGCCTTGTCCAGCTGCGAGGCTGAGTACATAGCGGCCTCCACAGCCTGCACCCAGGCGCTCTGGCTCGCTCGGCTGCTTGGTGATCTACTTGGCCGAGATGCTAGAGCAGTGCAGCTGATGGTGGACAGCAAGTCCGCTCTGGCCCTGGCAAGGAACCCCGTTTTCCACGAACGGAGCAAGCACATCCGGCTGAGGCATCACTTCATCCGAGGCTGCTTGGAGGAAGGGAGCATCAAGGCGAGCTACATCAACACCACGGATCAGCTCGCTGATCTGCTCACCAAGCCTCTTGGGAGGATCAAGTTCCTTGAACTCTGCTCCAGAATTGGGATGGTCCAGCCCGTCCACAAGACAACGCACAAGACTTAGGGGGAGAATGATGGATAAGTCTCTGTACTATAGTCTTTGGTCTGTGGTCTTTGTGGGGCTGCAGAGCACATGGTCCTTGTGTCAAGGACAGGTTGCAGTTAGGATAGAGCATCAAGGACTGGCAGTTAGAAGGACTGGTTGTTAGGATAGCCTTGACTACTTTTAGGACAGCATCTTAGCAGCATCTTAGACTAGCATCTAGCATATTCGTGGCTGGCTAGCAGCATATAAATATGTATCCCCAACCCCTCAGGTTGGTATGCCATTGTGTGAGAAATAAACCAGAAAATTGCCCCAACTCTCCAAGTGTCATCCTCTCTCAATGAGAGTAACCCTGAAACAACTATCACCCTTAGGGTCCAAGAGCCTGCTTGTAGTCTAATAAGAACCTGTCTAGTCCAATGTAATCGTTAGCACTATTCCTGATGGACAGTACACTATTTCCCCTAGACTTTTCTGGGAAAGCAAGGTGAAATACTGAGAGGTCAGATATGTAAGCGGAGCTATTTTAAACTGCACACAAAATGTAAACACGACAGGGAGATAGCAGTACATAAGAACAATGAGAAAAAGAGGAGGGTGGAACAATAAGAGCATATGATGCATCTAAAGTATATGTGAAAACTTACTACTAGATGAAACTTCTTGAAGGCCCCGTTGTGCCTGAATAAACTGCTTTTGCTGATCCATGTTATTTTGCTGCAAGAGCATGCCACCTGACGTTTGAAGTCTTTGCTGCATCCCCAATTGCTGTTGCAGTTGGTTAGGCTGAGACTGGAACTGCGACATAAGATGCTGCTGTGATTGCTGGAGTTGGTTATGTTGAGACTGAGGTTGCATCAAACCCATTGATGGCTGCTGAGCATGCTGTTGCTGCTGTGGTTGTTGAGCCTTTGTTTGTAGAATATGCATCCGCTGCTGCATATTTGAGACATTATTAGGCACAGTTCCAAGAAGCTGCTGCTGTTGATTTTGTTGCTGCTGCTGTTGTAGACTCGACATGTTTGTCTGAGAGCCCAATTGCTGTGGCTGTTGCAAGGGCATACACTGCTGGTTCAACATCTGTTGTGTTTGCTGCACATTCAAAAGATTATTTGACTGAACTGGTAGCCTCTGCTGCTGCTGCTGCATCTCCACAGCACCATTCTGTTGACCAAGTAGCTGATTTTGTTGTAAATTTGGCTGCTGTCCCATTAACTGTTGTTGCTGCTGTTGTAGCGGAATATTGGGCTGCTGACTCTGCAGAGAAGACTGCTGATGCATGGAGGTTTGTCCTTGTTGCTGCTGCCTCCCAACAGATTGCTGAGGTTGCTGGAGTAATGATTGCACAGATTGTTGTACGGAATTCAATTGATTCTGTTGAATACCACTCTGAGTAGCTGACTGCATGCCCATTGGCTGTGTCTGTGGAATGGTGGACTGCCCAGGGTGAAGGCCAGACGCCATTTGCATCATGGGTTGCTGTGAAGATTGCATCTGTGTTGGCTGCAACAAAGATTGCTGCTGCTGAATATGTGGTTGCATAAGTGAATTCTGCTGCAACTTCTGCTTCACCAACATTTGCTGCTGGTGATACATTAACTGCTGTGATTGTTGTTGCTGCCTTCCGGCCATTTGCCTTTGCGCAGCGTAAATATCTTGTGAACTGCCCATCAAGCCATTATTCATTGTGGTCTGCGGCATGACAGACACATTCTGCATCGTTGATGTTTGGTTAACACCTGACATGTTCTGTCCGATATTAGTGAGTGCAGAAGCTTGTACAGATGAAGAAGTATTTGGCTGGCGGGCTTGTTGCTGAGACATCAAGGGGATTGCTGTTGTCAGTGCTTGATTACTGCCTTGTGCAAGCCCAGGAGCTGTTTGAAAAAAGATACCGTGTATGTGTTAAATATCTTGCGAACAAATACTTCCTGCGAAATTGTAACAGGCATGCAAAGGACTGAAAGCAGCATCTTACAGATCAAACTGAGACTGTAACTTTCTGCATTTTCATGAGAAAACAAACATCTACTGGAACAATTAAGGGGCTAGGAACACCAATCTTTTTAGAGAACATGCAAACAAGCTTTTGCTTATATCATTACATTAAGAGATAAGCAACATAGTAAGTTACTTTAAGGCAAGCTTAGAAGCAGATCAAATTTGGGAAGTAGCATCAAAGAGAGATAAACATAATTCTACAAAAAAAAAACTGAAGATGATCCAATGTTACTGTAACTCATTGGTCACAGACTTGTAAACTAACACCAACATTAAACTAATTTCCATTTAACTTACCATGGTAGAATCTTTACATGAGGGTGTCATTTCACAGAACATTAATGCTTGTACATGTTATAGTGGGTCATTAATTTAGCAGCAACAACACACGTCCTTAGAAAAACAGAATGGGAATGCTGTGTGACGAGGCAAATGCAAATATCATAATCATACACACGGTGTTCATGCTTCAAGACATGCAAATATCATGTAAGGGCCCTTGGGCTTGATTAAGTTGTCTGTGAACCAACTATGGTATGGTTGTTTGTTATCTTCGTAAGGAACATAAAACTACTTCACATTGTTTATACCATATTAGCTGAAAAAAAATTAGTCATGTTTTATCCAAGTACAGGTCGGACCACCGAACAAGTGGTCCGGACCACTAAACCCTAAACCACTGAACCAAGCACATATTCTGTCGATCACCGGCCCGGGTTTGCTAACTACATACACATAACACATGAGCCAAATGCAAAATTCTTGTACATAACGCTGTAGAGACGTGGAGGTCGGTTTTGTACACATCATCTCACAACTTAATGCAATAAAAAGAATTGTCATCCAATAGAGTAAAGGGTTGCCACAAGTAATGTATAATTATATAAACAAAAGTGAAGATCATTAAACATGCAACACACAGTTTACTGTATCTGGTACCTTGACCAGGGTTGTTTTGATTTGGAATCACTTGAGCATTTCCAGGAGCCTGTTGTGTCTTTGTCTCCATAGAGAGCATTTTCAGAGAAATCTTCCGCAAATAATCAGACTGAAAAATACAGAAGAAAATTAATGTGAATTTTCATACCAAATTACTAAGTGGCTTACAACCAAAAGTCTGTGTGTGATTAGCAATTTTAGCATGGTCGAGGCGGTGCTTAAGCTGGTAACATTTGAATCATATAATCCTATGAACACGCTCATCTAAACAACAAAGCACAGTGCCTCAATAAGCTGACATGAACAGAGAGGCCAAATCAAATAGTGACGTTGTGCCTCAACCAAATAATCCCTCAGAAAATATTCACCATACAGAGTCAGACAATGTGATGAAGACTGTTCCAACATAAAAAGGAAGTGGTTTTCCTCAAATAAGCCAGAAAAACAGAAATTTAAATGGAAAGAGTGACACGGTATACCGACCCAATAGATGCACTTGGAAAAACTGGACTGGAGTAGATGCAAATAAAATGAAGCTTGTTCAAACACATAGGGAAGGAAGAAGTAACATCTTGTTTAGTTGTTTTCTTATTGGTCCTAGACAGACGAATATATAACATCGTCAATCCCATGGAATTGGGTAAATGATATCCTTTTAACAGAACATAGTTTTATTTCCTACATAAAAATTCTGGATGAATGAACAAATGGCGTACAGACATGAACTGGTAGAGTAACCGACTGAAGCAGCTCAAGGTGCAACACCACTAGATTGAACATGTCGCAAATAATAACCAACATCATGATCACTGTTTCGGTATATTATTTTTGTTAATAGAGCCAAAGATCAAAAACATACTAGTTAATAACTTAATGTTTGTATGTATACTTAGGGCGAAAATACTAAAATAACTGGGATGCACTCCAAATGGTTGAGTCTGTGTGTCAGCACACCATGGCTCCAGTTCAAGCCCCGGAGCCACAGAAAAATTTATATTTTTTCCCAAGCATGATCGAAAAATCAGGATATGTTCCCACAACAGGTAAGGAAAACTTTGGCAGCTGTAGAGCAAAAAGTCGCCCAAGGTCTAAGAAAAGAGGGAACTGCTAAAGGTACCAAAACAAGACATAAAAATTCATTTGGAGACAGTTATGTTCTACTACTGAGCTATAAACCCTGTTTGACCCCCATAACTAAAAATTTGCAGTCCACTCGGAGAAGTAGCGAAGATAGGTTCATTCTACCTGATTGGTGGCTGCGGTATAAATCTTCTCTTCGAATCGGACAGCAATTTTTTGGAGTTCGTTCAGTCCCTCTGGCACTGATACAGGCAAATGCTTCTTCAGAGTTTCCATTCTACACATATAATGCAAAATGTGAATAAATTGGCGGATGCATTGCTTTTAACAGTTGCATGCAACAAAATATGTGGAATCTGAGAAGGGGGGAAAGACGAGTAGGCAGAGCAGCTAGTCCAGGTAGATCTACAATTGTCAGTCATACATAATTGAATTGATTTCGTCATGACTTGTGATCATGCGAGGAATCTCCCTTGTGGAAGCATACGAGCAACTCTAGTTTCAGAACAAAACTGCATCTCCCGGCAGGGTAGTAATTTCCCCTACGTGATGCAAAGGGTTGTGATATCTGTGCTATACCGAATCGGTGTATGCCACTTGCACCTCTTCGTCACTAAACTAATGGTAAGATATAATTCTAGTGAAATGAAGTAATTAGGCTGGGTTCAGCGCAGGTGCAGGACAAGTTGATTAGTGCGTCCCCCAGTAGGAAATTTTGACCTAAGAATAGATGCGCAGACACAGGGAAACGACGAATATTTTGCTGCCGCTACGGTTATGGCTAGATCAAAGCTATACCAGATGGATCGACGATAAGATTGATCCGAAAACACAGGGAAATTCATTTCTTTTTTTCTATGCCGGAAACGGGAAAGAAAGGGAATTAGCATGATTAGAGGAAGGGGAAAGCAAATCAAATCAAATCAAATCAATCGGTAGTCCCTACATCTTGTTGACGATCCTGCTGCGCGCCTCGGGCTGGAGCTGGGCGCGCCAGTCGCCTCCGGCGGGGACGTTCGGGTCAACGCCGCCGGCGGCGGCGGCGGGGTCGGAGCCCTGGGTGGGACGCCAATTGGCGTTGGCGTCCATGGTCCCTGGTCCGGATCGGCGACTCGCGTATGCTGGCTGGGTCTCGCCTCTCGTGGGGATGGAGGGGGAGGCGCCCGCGCCCGCCTCTGCCACGGCCGGCCTTTGACGACGGCGACGAGGAGGAGGGGGAGAGAGAGAGGCCTGTGGTGCCGTATGGTTGGTTAACTTGACCGCTGTGGTCTCCTTAAGTAAAGTCGCCTCTCGCCTCGGTGATGGCCCCGTTCAATTGAAAATCGACCGAATCTACCGAAAGCAAAAAAATAACGAATTGTATAGCGCGTTGGGAAGAACTTAATATATGTGGTCTTATATGTACTTTTTTTTCGAAATGGTCTTATATTTACACCATAGATACAAATCACAATCTCAACTCAAGTAGGAGTATTTTTTTTCTCTTAGTACGCGTATAGCGACATTAATTCTTTGTTCAAACAAAATACAAGTTCAGTAATTCGTCGATCCGCAAGATACGCTCTATATCCGAGCGTATCAAGTAACATAAGAAACAAATTTTATAATTAGTATGAAACATTAAGTGCAAGATATAGAGTAATTGTCGATCCTAACATAAGTTGTACGTATCGAGTAATAATATATGAAACGTATTATAATAAATATTTGAAATTTAAATCGATATTTGGTGTTTTGTGATGAATTTAATATTTACTTAATATGACCAGATTTATATATTTTATGGTTTTTCTCCAACCGGATAAATTTGATCCCATATATATCCGCGGACGTGTCCGCTGACAAGTGCCGAACGTCCCCATTTGCCTGCCCGGGCAGCCACACCCCTCTTGTCCAAGCTCTTATTTTTATGCATAAACATACTCGTAGATCACAAAAAAATCAATGAACCAAAAAAAAACCGCAATTCAACAATTCAATACAAGTCAAAATAAAGTTAAACAATTACATATAAATGATACACGATATATGAAAGAATCAGTTTCCCCCATGTTGTGCCTCGTTAACCTCTTTGGTCATCATGAATCACTTCTTGCTTTCATCATTCATGAGGCAAGTGTCTTACAACATTATCCTTAATTCCTCCATCAAACTCAATGATACGTCCAACGTATTTATATACTAGAAGAATACCCCGCGCGTTGCAGCGGGAATCTTTTAGAAAACTAATATGTAAATTAAATTGGTATAAGACGTATGATATATTTAGTCGTCAAGATTTACTTGATCACAATAGTGGAGACACTAAATGTCAATCATGTAAAATTGTTGAATATTTGAGAACTAAATATTAGTGACGTGTACAATTATATGGCTGAAAAATAATAGTTAGTGGTGATGACGCGGACAATTGATTGGCCAAAATAGTGGGTGATGTGGATAGCTTGCATGTTGAGATAGAAAAATAATTAATGCACTTAGTGGGGTTTTGCTTTATAAGAAGTATAGATTTTTAATTGTTCCATGTTACTTTTATATCATTGCTACACGTTTTACTATCGCTTTATAACATTTTTTGGACTGACCTAATAATCCAGTGTCTAGTGTCTTTATTTATCCGTGCATTGCAGGAAAATGTCAAAAAATAAAGCTTCTCAGAAAATCTGAAAAAAAAATCAAAATTCTTTCGGGAGAATTAAGCCACTGAGTCCTAGCTCGTGGGTCCCACAAATGGTTAGGGGCACCCGTGAGGCCCACCCACGTAGACGCCTTGGGTCGCGCGGTCGCCTATAAATTCTGTGCTGACCTAAAACGGTCCACTCCGGGAGGAATTTCCAAAATACGAAACAAAGCTGTCGTCATCTCCAAACCCCAAGTTTAGGGATCAAAAGTACATGTCTCAATAATAAATTTATCGGAAACTCCACTGAAAATATATATTTTATAAATCGTAGCAACGCACGTCTATAGGCTCGTTTATACTCTCTCCATAGTAAAATATTGGGCTTTTTTAGATATTTAAAATTTGTCTAAATTCTTTATTAAATGAGTGAAGTAGCACACTAAAAAATACGTACGAATCATGACAAACCAGTAGGCCGCGCTTGGATTCCCGTTTTATTTTCCGCTCCGAGAAATACGGAGGTATGCCATCGTAAATTTACGGACGTTCGACCCTCCTCCGTAGATTATTTCCAGCCATTTCCGGCCCGTATACCCGGCATCCAAGCGGCCCCGTAAAGAAAATTCCCCTATATATAAAAGTTGGTGGGATTCAGCCCCCAATCCAACGTCCACGTCGTCTTTTTTACCGTGACCGTCCGATCGACGTCACCACCGGTCTGGATTGCTTCAAAATTCCCCTATATAAAAGTTGGTGGGATTCAGCCCCAATCGCGCGCTGCCACGTCGCGCTCCAGCCCGTCATTTTACAAAAAAACGCCCACAAAGGACTACTTTGCAATTTACAGAAACGCCAGGGGCGTCCGAACAAAAACTTCCGCAGAGCTATCTTCTTCTCTCCTCTCTTTCGCACGGCCGCAACGTCGCCGTCGGCCGCCGCGCTCGATGCCGCCGCTCCGGTCCTCCCCCCTCGAATCCAAGCACACAGAGGCCTCCGCCGCCGCTGCCTCTACTTCCTCGCCGGAAATCACGTGCCGGATCTTCGCGCACGCGCCGCAATCACCGCCGCCGTCCGCGCTATCCGCCGCGGTGTTTCGTGGTCGCCGGCGACGGTCCGGTGGCCAAACTGTGGCGGCACCGCGAGCCGGCAGCGGAACTTCTTCAAGTCGTGGCTGCCCGCGGCCGTCGCCGGCACGGAGCCGCTGCACGCCATCCTCGTGGTGTCCGGCCACTAGGAGACGGCTATGCCGGAAGTCAACGTCATCCGCGGAAGCAACAAATCCATCTACGACTTCTACGGCTTCCCCAAATCCATGTACCAGGTCTGTTCTTGCTTATCCCCAAATGTCAGGATTGCACTGTTGTCTGATTTAGCCTGTTAGCTCTTGATTTGGGTTGGGGATTGGATGGCGTGGACACACGGGCATACACCCAAATCCATGTACCAGGTCTGTTCTTGCTTATCCCCAAATGTCAGGATTGCACTGTTGTCTGATTTAGCCTGTTAGCTCTTGATTTGGGTTGGGGATTGGATGGCGTGGACACACGGGCATACACCAAATTGAATGGTTCTCTAAGGAAACCGGACACAATTTTGTGCTCCATGGCTTGAATTTCGAACTACACATGGTTAGCTTCTAAAATTGTCCAATGCTGAGTTTTGTTGTACATTGCACATCCGACAATAATTTAATTTAACTTTCAGAGTTCTTCTTTTCAATGGAGCGACGTAGAAAAATCAATTAGCGCTGGGCGACAATCTTTGGGTTCGACGCCGGGGGGTTGGAGGCTGCAACCACCGATGGCCTAGGATCATGATCATGGCACCTCTGTTCTCATTGTTTGTTTTTATGTATTTATTCAAACAGTGTGCTATTCTCTGTCAGATTAGCAAGGCCGCCGGTAATCATATTATGTCTTTGGTCCTTTCTGCAGGTGGTCCTGGCTTAATATCTACTTAATGACCTTCGGATGTGCATGCTGGTTCTGATTATTACCCTTTTTTGGACTGATGTTCTTCAGGTTAGGTCCGACATCAGGCAGCGTGTGCTGACATCTACTTTCCTTTTGTATTTTGTATTTTGGCAGAGTATGAGCTTCTTTTGTAGGTCTGGACAGGCAGCTTATGCTGCATATAAATTCTACAACTTTGCTTATAAATTCTCAGTTTTTGAGTTTGTTCTACGCATCGTCCAGTTATACTTCGACATCGGTTGCTATTTCATATGGTTAACACTTATGATATAGGTAGATATTGATACTTGATGGTAAATCGTGCGAGACTGTCGCGCGCCCTCTGACTGCATGCACGACTCTACAAACCAGGTAAATTTTCCGCCCTTTTAACTTCTAATTTTTTTTCTTTCTTGCTACATTGGTGGTTCATATTTGAATATGAGTTACACATATGAATGTGTAAGTTCTTGGATAGGACTTTGTGCTATGATGCTATATTTCTTATAAACGTTATCTCCCATTACGTCCTCAATGTTTGAGTTGAATTGTCGATTTGCAGGTGACATGCAAAACCTACCGTGAGGGAAAGATTCAGCAAAAAAAAGAGTTAACAGTCATAGTAAGGACAACAAGTATTTTGGATCTGATAACGCTTAACCTTCCTTCAGTTTGTAGTTGTTGCTTTGAATATATTGGCTTAATATTAAAACAATCTTCTCATGCTGAAAGAAATCATTATATACTTTTTTCCTCAAATATTATATGTGTCATAAGTTAAAACGTTGAAGGTCATAATGCATATTGCTTGGGTAAACTAGCTTTTGGATTGGTGAAGCAAATTTGACCTACTAACACTGTTTGAAAATATGGGATTGCATGAAAAGAAAAGACTAACCATTTGCTTATTCATCTCTGCCATATCTTGGACAAATATTGTTAGAGGAAACCGGCTTTGTCTAATCCTTACTTAGCTTGGCAGTGCGTTCTTGCTTTGTATCCATCGCCTACTCAACCTTAGCCATTTTTTGACGCTCCAAAAGGAGACTCCTATTTGTGACTAGAATTTTGGCATATACAATTCATGATAAAAATTTACAATTTTCACCAGTATTTAGAGAATGAAATATATGTTCACTATATGTGGAATCAGATAACTTATCTTTTACAAATTTGGATTGTTTTATGCTTGAAAACAAAATCCTTCATTCTCTAACTCTTCATAATGCAGGACTATTTAGCATACCCTATTGCTGGTTCTTTTTTATTGGAACAAATATGGAGGTTAATGTACCTATTTTTTATGTTTAGCATTGACGGCCAGTGCATTATCGTTATTATGTTGGTCCAACTTTCAGTATCCAATAGTTGTACTTATCAAGCAAACCGGCATTTTTTACCATGGGCAAATTCTGGACTCTTATTATGTGCTCACATGAATTTCGTGTTCTTTTCTTTTATCTCTGCTATTGTAATGGTTCATTTATTATATTCCTTTACTAAAAGTTAGAATGCTTATGTACTGCGTTCTTTCTTGCCTTAATCAAGTAGCACAACAGTCAGTTTGTTTAGTGGGTTAGCCACTAATTTCTACTTTTCTTCACACGTTTCAAATGCGATCATTAAGGGAATTTCCATCTATATGCTTGATTACAGGAATTCTTCATGCTTGCGGGTTGTGATACCTCCACTTTAAAAGGAACTCATATATTACAGTACTGACCTTGATCCATTTTCTGTTACACACTAGCATCGACTACTCAAACAAGAGGTACCAATATATTCTCTCTTTTTGCTTGGTCAAACGAGTTCCATAATTGCTTATTCGGATTAGCTAGGCAAGAGATAATTAGTTCGATCACGTTGGTTGTGTCATGCAATGATAACTGGTGGGATATTAAGGTATGTAAGAAGACTCTTGGATTAAGAAGGGGCAAGTAAGAGTAAACTTGATGTACTTCTGTACATTTTTCAATAATACTGAAATGTGTATTTTTCATGCCTGTTCCAGCTAGAATGAGATAGAATATGACCGGTGTAAATTTTTAACTTTGTTGCAAATCTCATGTTTTTATAGTCCGTACTGTTTTCTTCCCACTGTTTATGATTTTCCTGTTATTTTGTTGTTCATGTCAGGATTCCACCCCGGGGTCAATTGGCTTATGGCGGTTGGGCGTGCTTCTGGAATTATGTACATTGGCATGGCACCTCCCCTTTTTTATCACGTGGTGATTCACCAGGCGAATGTCAGGTCAATCTGTGCTGCCGCTTATCGGAGCTCCGCCCACTGCTCAATCTTCTGTCACAAAATCATTCACG